>PVKM010024092.1:0-20745 GCA_004027735.1 Carollia perspicillata
TAATTGCCAGCAGACCTAACCTGTAAGGCATATCCATGCTTTTCTTTAGGCAGAAAAAACAGCTAGCAGTCAGAAATATGTACCTAAAAAAAAAGAAAAGAGCTGGCAAATAATAACTACAAGGAAAGTAAACTTCATTTGTTTTATTTTTAATTTATCTAAACATGAACTTTATTTAAATAGCAATAACAATGCATTAGTTGATTATAACGTATGGACGAGTACATTGAATTTTAGTGCTACAACAAGGAATGGGAAGGAGGAATTGGGAATATTCTGTCACACATTTCCCGAACTATAGGAGACCTAAGAGTAAAACCCGAAAGCAAAATTACAACCTGAGAAGGCAGAAAAATCTTTTTAGCAATTAACAGAATATAGTTCCAAACTGGTCAATATTAATTCTAATATATAAATAATCAATGTAGCTAAGAATGGTCTAACTATACCAGGGCATGACTAAGACTGTCAAATAGTATAAAATAAGGAGGCCTAAATTATTTATAAAAATGAATTTTACATTTAGATCCATACAGGTTAACAAGAAAAGGGTGGAGAAAGATATAGCATGCTAATACCAATCCAGTGAAATCTGGGTTAATTTTATTAATCTCAAACAAATGAGATGTCCAAACAAGGGAAAACAATAGAGATGCATAGAGACAACATACAATGGTAAAAAGGTTATAACAATCCTAAAATTGTGTATACCAACAAATAAGTATTCAGATACGTGAAGCAAAATCAACGTCAAGGATGGAACTGGAGAATATTATGCTGCATAAAATAAACCAGTCAGTGAAAGACAAATACCATATGATCTCACTATACGAGGAATCCACTGAACAAAATAAACCAATGAATGAAAGAGAACTACAGGCATGGAGACAGGGAACAGACTGGAAGTGATTAGAGGAGAGGGAGGAAGGGGAAATGATGGAACGAAGGGGAAGGGACTAGACACAGAACATGTTTGAATGACCCATGAACATGAACAATGGTATGGGGACTGACCGTGGAAGCCAGGGTGGGGTTGGCAGAGGGCAAAGGGGGAATGATTAGGACAACTGTAACAGAAAAACAATACAAATCATTTACTAGGAAAAAAAGAAAGGCATAAAAATCACTGTTTTGGGTGAAATTTCAAATTTCAATAATTTATTTGTAATGCAGAGGAAATCTGTTAGTTTTTGTACATTAATTGTTTATCATATTCCTTGCTATGTTGATTTATTTTTCCATAATTCAGATCTGTTCAAATCTAAAATACTGTCCACATGTTTGTATCAGTTTGATCTATAGATTAAATGCAATCCTAATCAAGATCCCACTATGCTATTTTATGGATATTGACAAACTGATTCTGAATCTAGATATTAAAAAAAAAACATAGCATACTCAACAGTAAAGGACAAAAAAAATTGGAGGACTCATATTACCTAACCGTGAGATTTTAATGCTACAGTAACCAGTACAGCTTTATATTGGCAAAAAGAATAGACACATAGATCAATGGAATAATATAAGAGGTCAAAACCTTTTTATATTGTAAAGAGGTTTTGATATCTTTTTATTATAGACCTACACATAGTAGTCAACTGGTTTTTAAAAGGTACAAGGTGAGTCAATGAGAAATAATAGCCTTCCAAATCAAAAGCGCTGGGACAATTGGACATCCATATAATTTTTTTAAAAAAAACACTTAGACACAGACCTTACAAGTTTTACAGAAATTAATTGAAAATGTCTCAAGCTTAAGTATAAAATTATAAAACTTCTTCAGTAAACATAATAGACAATATATATAACCTTGAGTTTGATGATGAGTTTTTAAATACACCAATAACATGGTTCATCAAAGAAAAAAACTGATGTTCATCATTAGTAAAAGTTAAAATGTTTCAGCAAAAGACACTACTAAGAAGAGGAAAATAGAGAACCAACAGGCTGAGAAGCAATATTTTCAAATGCATCTGAATATAAATGTTATATTCAAAATATAATAATTAAACTCAACATTAAAAAATGATAAAAGGTCTGAACAACACCATCAGAGAAAATATACTGATCACAAAGATGAATATGAAGGATGTTCCATGGTATTTATTATTAGAAAATATGAAAATTTAAAGCACAATTAAATACTTTCACATACCTATTAAAAATGACTAATATTCAAAGACTGACTATAATCCTGAAAATGACACAATGTAACAGAAACGCTCATTCATTACTGCAGGAAATGCAAAATGGTAAAGACACATCGGAGCACATTTAGGCAATTTCTTACAGGACTAAATATAGTTTTACTATACAATCCAGCAATCAGGCGCAGAGGTATTTACCCAAGTGAGTTGAATACTTATGTCCACAAACACCTGCGCACAGATATTTATAGCAGCTTATTCATAACTAAAACTGGAAGCAACCAAGATTTCCCTCAATATGTTAAGAAATAACCAATTGCAGTTCATTCATAAAGCAAGATATTATTTAGTGATAAAAATATGATATCAAATCATCAAAAACACCTGGGTGAAACCTCAATGCATATTGCTAAGTGAGAAAATTCAGTGTGAAAAAGCTGCATAGTATATGATTTCAATAATATGCATGCCTGGAGAAAGCAAATCTATCAAGATCAGTGATTTCTTTGGAATCGGAGGAAATGAAATGAGTTTTTAAGTATAGCATATTTGTTTAAGGCAGAGAAACTATTCAGTCTCATATTATAATCAGGAACTCAACACAGTAAGCACTTGTGAAAACCTAAAGAAACTCCATTCCAAAGAGGAACCCTCATGAATTTAAATGTTAAAAAATTTTTAGAAGGCAGGGATATCAAGACAGAGTAACGAATATGACAAAATAATCTAAAAGTCCAAAGGAATAAAACAACTTCAGGAGGACAATAAAGTGATAATTACACCAAGTTCTGAAATGAATGGAGTCTAAAGGCGATGGGACTGCTCATAAGCTCTGAATAGCGTTGTCTCCTGTAGGTAACTATTCTGATTATAGGGTAATTATTCTCAATCTCACATATATACACTGAAGTTTAACAATTGACTAAATGGCTGTGGAAGATGGGGGCCAGAATTCTCAGTGTTGGAACAGGAGTCTACAGAAAACAAGAGCAAGAAGCTAAAATAATCCATGTTTTAATGCATTAAAGTTTGAGACATCAACTCATATTGAACTAATTTTGCCTTAATGTAGACACAGATGAATCCACAGAAGTCTCTACAGATGGCTTCCCAGTGAAGTTTGTTGGGTTATAACCTGTGAAAAATAATATAAATGGAGCCGTTTCAAAGTGAAGTAGGAGCCACCATCCCAGAGGAGTTACTTTGGTCTTAGTCTTCAAAACATTGCAATGTTTGAACTAGAAAAAAATAACCTTTGGACTGGGTCAAAGCAACATTTTATTTTAAACAATTGTTTACAAAGCTAACAGCAAAGCAGACATCTTGAGTATTGAAAACATCCTTTAGAATTAACCTCCGACATAAGTCAATAAAGTATAAATTAGCTTATTTGCACCTATGGAAATACCTTCCTTGGCTTATTGTCACCAATAAAAATCTGTTCCTTTTATTCATGTAATTATTTAACTTCCCTTGCTCATAAATACTCCTTGCCTTCACCACCTAATTGGAACACTATTTGCATTTTTGCCTATATCAATGCTTCCTAGGACTGCAATTCTTTTTGATGTCAAATAAATGCTGTGACCTCTCACTTTGGTCTTTTATGTATAATTTAGGGGACTTTCATTATTAGCTCTGCATGGAAGGAGCTTGCCAGTCACCATGCCATCCTAACAGCAGGAAAAAAAAACTGAACAGACTTAAAAACCAAAACTTTTCTTGGACCAGTGAGAGGGAAGGATACAGGGCAAACCTCTGCTCCCAAGATTAGAGAGACAAGCAGGCGAACACAGGGAATCATGGTCTATGAGAAAGGAGACTCACCATGAGAACTGCCTGTGGAACCAGTGCTGGAGGAGAAAACACAGAAGTGGAATTCATGAATCTCTGGAGGCTTGGTATAGACAAGCCTGAGAGTTGAAAATGCTCAGGGAACCCAGTTATGGAGCTTGCCCTACAGAATTGTGAGGTTTTTCTCCAGGGTCTCAACCTGGGCCCTTTGTCTGGGTCCATTATAATAAATGTTAGAGAAATATCATCTTATTTTCCTGCAGGAGAGGAGAAAAGAAATCGTGTTTTAAATAGTCCAGAGTGTTCAGTGCTTAAGAAGTCCCACCCTCAGTGCAAACTAGTTAACCAGAGCCTAACCTCCTGGGGTATTATCAGAGCTGACTGACGTGGGAGGGGAAATCTCCACCTTCAGCCCACTCTAGCCCTTCTGTCGTCTGTTGTCTTATGTAAGGCAGAGGAGGGAACACGTGAAGTTCACAACCCAGAGAGGCAGGTTCACTAAGAGGCCTGTCATAGGACTGTAGAATGCTTTCCCTCCCTGCACACCTCAGCATTACATTACCAAGGTCAACCAACAGCAGTTCCTTTCATTACTGGGCAAGGGAACTGGCCCCCAGTGAGTCTGCCTAGGGCCGGCAGTAGTGTGTGGGTTCTTGACTTCATGGAGGAGAGATTTCACGACACAAGTCCAGGTGATTTTTAGGGGATGTTTATCAAAGCTCAGGGCAGTAAAATAAGGACAGGCTTAGCTCGAAACAGTAACAGGAGAGCTTAGGCTGTGCTGCCTTAGCTCACTGGGAAGCCAGAGAAAAAGGAGCCTTGGGGACAGGTTCAGGGGATTAGCCTGGAACAAGCTGCCACTGCCCATCTCTCCCCTGGTTGCAAGTCTGGTGGGGCCCCTTAGAGTTTAGGAGATGAGTGCCTGCGGGGGAAGAAGAGAGAGAAGGAAATGGCACAGGCTGTTCCCCAGAGAGAGAGAAAGAGCCTGCTGGGTCCTTTGTCTTGGGGCTTTCATCTCTCTCTTGCAGGCAAGAATCTTAGGAGGGCTTTCAGAGGAGGGTTTCCACGAATATGTTTCACTCTTCCCGTGTGCTCTTTCAGGGCCGTGGTTTCTGCTGATTGGTCAGTGACAGGGCTGGGGCTGTTAGTCATTGTGGCTGGTCCTGGCTTCCCTTACCTGGTTTTGCTGCTTCTCTGGACATGGACTGAAAGAAACACATCTAGATGTCATCTCCAGGGAGGTGACCTTTTGTATCTGACTGTAAATTGCTTGGCCAGCTTGTTTAACTACCTGCCTCAGTTTCCCTATTTCACTTGCCAAAAAAAAAGTTCCTTACTTTTTTACCATCCTGCTTCACTTTAACCTAATATGCCACATCCAGCTATCAAGAAAAAAGAAATGAAGAGACAGAGCAGACATCAAAACCATATATGACAAGGGTGTTGGGATTACCAGATTGGGGATTTAAAATAATTTAGCATGAGTCCACATTAATATAAATAAATCTTGGAATAAATAAGTGAATGAAAGGGATTGGATAAGTCTTCTGTGCAGGAAAATTCTGACTATTGAAGGCATATATTCTGCCTTTATCCAGGTGGGCTGTACATTGTGACCTTCACACAAAGAGTACTGTGTGGAAAGTGGACTGAGTAACTTAACCATGAAGAAACCTGGCAAATACCACCTCAAGCCAGGTGATCAAAGTCAACTTCAAAATGAAAGTCGTGTCTATAATATGTACTCAGTATGCTGTGAAAAGAATGACACTTTATCTCTGTGCTCTTTCTTCCCCCCCAAATCCTTATAGCAGTTAGAAAAACCCCAAATGAGAGGCATTCTGCAAAATACTTCAGCAATACTCCTCAAAACTGTCAATGTCAAGAAAACAAAAATCAGTGGGTGTCTGAGAAAGTGCCGCAGCCGCAGGAAGTCTGAGGAAACCTGTTCACAACCAAATGCATTATGGCTTACTGAACAGGGTTCTGGAATGAGAAGAAAGGATATTAAGGAAAAATAAGAAAATCTAAATAAAATATAGCCCTTAATTAAAATACTGTGTCGACACTGTTTTGTTAATTTTGACAAATATATCATATTAATGTAAGATCATAATAGGGGAAGTTGGCTATGGATATACAGGAACTCCCTGTACTACTTTTGTTATCATGTTGTAAATCCAAAAATGGTCTGGAATTTATTTATGAGTATGCAATTTAACTATATTATTAAGAATAAAATGATATGAATCAATAGTGTATGTATAAAACATGAGCTTATGTTTTCAGTAATTCATCCCTGTCCTTTTAGCATTTAATAAAGCAAATCTTGTTTCCTCAGCCCTACTTCATCTTGAATTTTGATGGTTTTTCTCTTTGTTTCTACTGCTTACTAAAGAGTCTTGACCTCTCTTTACTATATCTAATATATCCACAGAATGCTGTTATTAAGTTGTTAATCAAAGCCATCAATTCTCTAAGAGTTAGATAAAACACTAAGTGAAAATAGATTTAATAAGGATAGATAGTGATTCCCAGTGTTCCAAAGATGCCATTAAGATAACAAATAATGCATGTCTCTTTGAATAGATGGAAAGGAAATTACTAAAAAATAATAAAAAGTCTATATTAGCTTTAGCTTTGCACATAGTTTAAACTACAGTATTTGTTTTACTTTCTCTAAAAGCTTCATATTTATAACATAGCTATTTAATTTAATTGATTATGTAATGTTCCCTCCAAATGATTAATGAAATCATTGATACTTCATATAATTATTAAGGAAAAGCCATTTAAAATTAATCCTGAAAGATGAGACATTCTTCAAATATAGTTACTTAGGTATTCTTAAAATGATTTTATTTAGATATTTAGATATCTGTAAAATAATATAGTTACATAAGTCCACAAGATCACTAGGATAGTGTAAAGATTAAAAATCGACAAGCGATAGTAATCATTTAGGGAGCTTATTGTATTGTAGGCCCAATTGGAAGGGTATTTAAAATACATAAACTTGTTTTTCTGAGACTTTTAGCCTTTTACATGAAAGACCATTAATTTATACATTCATCAGTAATCCTTTAAGAGAAATTATAAAATGAAAAATAAAACTAAAAAATTAAAATTTCAGTAGATGAAAGCAAGGGAAAACAAGTAAGACAAATACACGCAGATGATGTTGGCTAAACAGGACAGCCTCACAGAGGAGAAGAACGCCGAGGGCATCTCCACACCACTTGACAATAAGGCAAAGTGTGCATGCCTTTTTGTTCGCACACCCCTAAAATGAGCTCATGCTATTTATTGGTACTTTACTTTTCTGCTCATTTTTCCTATTGTAAGCATTTCTATACTTGCTGGAGATGACAGTTCATATCCATTTATTAATTTGCTGGCACATGCTCATTTGCTGAACAAATGCTACCTACATGTCTGCTCTGTACCAGCCATGGTTCTAGGCACACACGAACCCGCACTCATGCACGTTTCTCCTGATATCTGCTTCAGCTGCTTTGAGAGAACGAACTTTTTCTTTCTTTCTTTATGCAAGGATTTTGCTTGGTAACTTGATACCATTGATATATGCACTGATTAACTGCTTTTCACAGGTCACTGGCCCCTTTGAAAGATGTGAGAGCAGCTTCAATACAGCCTGGCTATTTTACAACCTATGTGTATGCACAGTAAATGAGCACTTGGAGACAAAGCTCAAGATCACAGTTTTCCCCACTAGAGCATGAATCAGTAATGCATTAATTATAAAAATAAAACTGGTAAGCACACATATCAAAATATCACACTATTTTGTGGTATTAATGTCACATACTGATTATATGTGACATTAATATTTTTATAATGAGGAATACAAAGTGAGAAGATTATTATGAATGGACTAAACTAAAAATATATGTTTTTTAGCCCAAATTGGATTGGATGCTGATTCCAGACACTTAAAATACATAATTTTAACAGGTTAATTTACATAGATTTCAGTACTTGTTTTTTTCTGCTGTAAGAATTCAAAATAATGAGATATTTATTCTTTCCTTCTCTGTTACCACCAAAAAAAGGTCCTACTTAGGTGTCCGGATGCTAGAACACCAATTTAGGACTTACTAATGGTTTTTTGTGTTACATAATTGAAAATTGAAAATTCCCCAAAATTGGCAAAGTTTTCCACCATTTTAGTTTTGTTCTTGAACCTGAAACTTTTTGAGAGGACTCCTGTAATAGACTGTTTCTCTATTTACCAAAACTTTCTATGCTCAAGAGTTCTCCAAAAATGGGAATGAAGTAGGAACAAAATTGATCATTGTAAAATACCAGACAACTCTCAAATTTTCTACCTATTTCTTTGTTTTACATCTCTCCATCTCTAGGAAAAGAACTAAAAATATGGCAGATTGAGATTGAATATCACATTATCAGGCTAGTAGCATTTAAACTTAACTATATTTGTATCAGGAAAAAAAGACTTCTAATTATCATTTGAATATGGGAATATGGATGCTGAGAAGAACATTTATAGCAATTAGAGAGCGGTTTAACTGATTATGGTTACTTTTGAGTTGGATACGTAGCTTCTCATCATTGGATAAACTTAAATCCTTCAACTGTGGGCTCCCTGTGCAACTGATGAGAATAATAGCACATGTGACTTGCATATTGAGTGCACCTTGTTCAATGATTCTTTGAATATCTATAGTTCACTACATATGTGTTGGGTCTTTTTAAAGTATTTGGAATATAACCATGTACAAAACAAACAAAAATCACTCTTGGATATGATTACCTATTCCCAGAGATAATGTGCCCATTAGATAATTGAGTTATTATAATTAGAGTTGCACCAGTTATTACAATTGCTATGATGTCTAGAATCAAATAGTAGATGCAGAGAGAACTGATCACTACCTTGCACTGAATGGGCAGGGAAGGTCAAACAGAGTAGGCGGCTCTTAAACAACTATTAGAAGGAACTAACTATTTAAACAGGATAATTTTGGAGGTGCAGAAAACAGGGTGGAGGCCCTGAAGAGATAATAAATTCAGTGCAATTGAGAATCAGAAATTAAAGCAGTGTGGCTAAGTGGTTTAGTGTTATGCAGAGGAAGATCAGAGAGACATTTTCAGAGGTTAAACCTTGAGCTACGCCGTGAGTGGCCTGATTGACTAAAATAGTTTGTATTTTATTTTTAGTGGATTTGAATTCATTGTAACAGATAGTTTTGACTTGCTAAAAAAACAAACCAAAAAACCCCCCAAAGTATCTTATGGTTCCAATGTTCTTCTAACCTCCATGTGAAGTATGTGAAAGTTAGAAGGATGGCTAGCAAGCTACCACTTAGCCTAGATATTTGTCAATGATACCTTGTTCTAGAACAAGTGTGAGGGGAGAGGAAAAAAGTGAATGCTGTCAAGATATATTTTGGTAGAGAGAGGTATAGGTATTGCTCATGGATTAGATGGAGGTAATAAGAAAGAAAGAACAAGATATGCTAACTCCTATCTCTGAGGATTAACAACTGAGGAAAACTGTGCCAAATTGTGAAATAAATAATTTTGGAAGATTCAGAAGTTATCGGTAGTCATAATTTTAATGTGGCGTGTTTATGTGAAGCCATGTGGAACATGGCTGAGACATCGAGCAAAGGAATATAAATTTGATGTTCAGTAAGAGCCAGAGCTATGCATTTAGGACACATTAATGTAATGATTGTATGCAAAATCATGTCTACATATGATTACATAGGAATAAATATAGAAAATATTAAGGCTGGGGATAAGCATTTCAGCACCACAAACAAGATTTTTGTAATGGGGTAGAAGGTAGTAAAGACGATTTAGAATAGGTGGCTAGTAATATGGAGAAAAAACTAAGTTACTAAGATATTACTGTATCTGGGAAGAGAACATTAATAAAAAAGAAGAGTATACCATGCTACTCCCAGGTCACAGAGAACACAGAGAAGTGGCCATTGAAATATGAAAGTCATTGGTGACAATGACCAGAAAATTTATTGGGATAATCAGGAAAGGCTGATTTATTTTGGCTTGATAATATAAAGTATGGTACCAATAGGCATTGATTACAGACCCTTTCCTGCAGTTTTGCTTTGAAAGATTGAAAGCAATACAGACAGTAGCTGGGAGGAATGTGGTACATGTTTATGATGTTGAAAGGCCAATAGAGAAACTGGAGAGGAAAGCAGTCTTTGAGAAGCAACTAGTGGAAGGTGTTCATGGCACATGAGAAGAGTTTGGACTTAAATAACAACAGGGATACTTCGTTCACAGTAACACGGAGAGGCAGATCCGGTGACAAGGAGAAGAGGGGAATTCTTCCCCAGGCATGTTCTGCAGGCTGCAATGAGTGGGTTGCCACTTTAAGGGACAAACTCATTCGCAGTGCCTCTGGAGGCAGATGGGCTCAATTTCCAGATATTTCCACCCCCCACTCCAAATTCTCTCCATGCGCCTATTTGCTTTTGCCAAATTAATGAAGCCTAAGTGTTGTTTGTAAAAGCCATTTTCTTTTCAAAAACTGTTAATTCAAAAAAAAAAAATTAAAAGAGTTTTTGAGAACTAATTTGAGATTTCTTAAAAATATTTAAATTCATGAACTGTGGCTTAAGTTTATTGCTAATAGCATGGTTGAAACTGCTACAGAATCGAAGTAAAGAAAGATAGCAGCTTTGATGGATGGACAGCAGCACTTTATCATTTCAAAGAAAACCTTTCATCACCATGTGCTTGACCCCCTTTGCTATTTCCCCCATCTTTCTTCTCTCTGGTAACCACCATACTGTTGTCCTTGACTTTAGGACACACAATGCAATAATATGCAGATGATATATCAGAGAATAATATACCTGAAACCTATATACTTTTATTAACAAAAGGCATCCCGATAAATTTAATCAATAAAAAAGAAAAAAGTTTTTTTTTGTTTTTGTTTTTTTTTTTACAAAAAGATCTTTCTTAAAAGATACTAGAGAGTTGCACCTTTTCTGAAGTGTATTCACTGGAAAATTATTAGAGAAGGAAAATAAGAAAGTTTGTATATCATTGCTTTTTTCTGTTTTTCCTCCCACAATGTCAAAGCAACCCTTATTATTCTAAGAAAGCACAGTTAAAGAGAATATACCTGGATGAATTGTATTCTGGGGAAGACTGGTAAGGGATCATTGATCTGCTCTAATAGGTCATCTGTGAGGATGTACCCTTTTCTATTGAGAGTAAAGGATGTGAGAATGGAACCAATATTTTGCATTGTAGTCACAGACATAACAATAGCTACATACTATCTATAGTAGAGAGTGCTCTGAAATGAAAGCCTTCCCTCAAATCTTAATAGTTTCCACTATAAAAATGGAAGATAGTTCTTCACAGATTCATTATTTCAGAGAACTGTTATTAGTTGAGTCAAAACTTTAAATAGCTTTTGTTATAAAATAAACAATTGGTATATAGCACTCAATGAGAAGGACAGTTTGGGAATGGTTTATTGTGACAATGCAATCACTTTCAAGTATTAAATTTCAGGAGAAAAACTATAAATCATTCACCCTGCCAGAGTGACGTTTCCCTTATTCCTGTGGTCAACATGAGTAAAGACACCAAGGACATATGAGTCAGAATAACTTGGTGAAAACAAAGAACTCTTAAAGCAATAATTATGTATTTTTCATCTCTTGCATGAATAAATGTATTGCATTTTTCTATTATCAATTATTTAATTATATATTAGACACAAGTGTCTTTTTTATATTATATAAATTATTTTGTTATATAATATGTATTGATATATAAATGAATTAAAGCCAGACACATATACCAAAATTATAATTGGTTACAAAAAACTATGTTACATTTTAATCATTAAATAATTTAAATTGTATTTATAATTGATAAATGTACTAGCTGATAACTTTGTCCCTAATAACAGGAAAATGCTATCTTTTTATTTGTTTTTATAGGTGCAAAGTATAGTTTAATCCATATAAGGTATAAAAACAATGCCATGAATAATCATATGGTTTATTTTAGAGCTACAATTTATATTTATTGCAAGTATAGAACTCTGAAGATATTCCAGAAAGTATTCTCAAATTTTAATGTGAATATGAACCACATAGAATCCTGTCAGAAAACAAATTCTGATTCAGTATTGAGTGGGGGACAAAAATTTTTCATTTCCAACTCCATGGTAAATACAGTACAGCCATTCTGCTGATCACAGTGTAAGTAGCAAATGACAAAAGTATATATGTGCTTTGGATATCAACAGGCAAAGGAAATATAGTAAAATACAGTATTTTCAGTTTTAAGAGTAGCTACATTTCAATGTGATTTTTGTCAAAATGAGAGAGAAGAGGCTCTTACAAGTACATTGTTTAAATCTTTTTATCTATTTTTCTTTCTCCCACATTTCTTATCTTCATTTTGAATGAGTGTCCAAACTGTAAATACTTTAATGACTCATGCTGACTTTAAAATAAGCAGTAGAGCTTAAAATAAGAGCACCTTTTACTGTAATGTTTTTCCTCCGGAAAATGTTACCTTTTGTTGCTGTTCTGTGGATCCTTAGCATTCTCTCCTCCCTGCTCCTGGACAAGAATCTAAATGTATCCTCAGAGTCACCTGTCTGAAAACAGGAGCAGTGGGGAAGATGATTGTGGAAGACCGGAAGACTCAGAGGCCCCCTGCCATCACTTGACTCTGTCACTTACTTTTTGGGCGGAGGATATTAAAATATCAACATTCACCATCATTCAAAACCTTCTTCCATTAACATCTTCCATTAACCTTAGAGACTAATTCAAAACTAATGACTGAGGGACTGAAGATACTCCATTTTGGGGCCACTGATAGAAAATTCAAGAATGCTGATTAGGCTTTGTCTCTCAGGTTGTGGCTGCCAGGGATGTTAAAAAAACCTTAACGTTATATGTATACTTGGTATAACCGATAAAATTATAACTTTATGTATAATATAAGACATATTTTAAGTAACTCTTTTTTTTTCCTGGAATTAACATTTGCATAATAATAACCCAAACCAGCAGCTCTCACAGCGATGGAATGCCAGGACGGAGGACACAAAAGTGACGCAGCAGCTGTAACTGTGTCTGTTTTTCAAAGGAACTGGAATCCTCTTTCGCAGGTACGTTTCAGTGTGTGCAAATACACAGATTGCGCTAGCCAGGTTTCAACTTCTGTGCAATACTCATAAAGATAATAGTATAAGAAAGAGTTTCAATTATTAATTTTGAAAGCACAGTGTCTTTTGCTCTGTCATTGTCTTCAGGAATATTATGTCCGCCTGATTAAATCTATTTCCATGAGTAGATATCAAAATGGTTTTGCCACTTAATACTTCAGGAGCAATTCTTTCATTCCAAAGGGTTGGAGTCTCTCCAGGACATCCTTTAAATATCCAGACTGTGGCATTTGATTCACACGTAAGTTGTACAATATTCATTCTGGTCATGGTATGTTTTGTGATGGTAAAGATGAGACTCCCCCATCAGTAGCAGAGTCACGCTGCAGCTTCTTTTCTAGGGTGTCGATTGTTCTTCACTGGGATTCAAAGATATGTGTTCCCTGTAGAGACTGATCAAGGCTCCATATTGACACTTTGCACCTGAACCCATTCCACCCCAGCTCTTCCCAGATCAATCAGGCTGGGTGAACGGACCAATTAAGAACGGATGTTAATAGAAGACCAAACTCAAAGTCTGTACTTTGAGTTGCTTCCCTTAGTTCTGAGTTTCCTCCATGTCCTCACTCAGATTTCTGATCCATCCAGCTACAGAATGATGCTCTTTCTTCTATGCACCCTCTACCGTGTTAACATAATAATCAGTTTGTACTTGGACATACTGGTGGCTGAGCTTTACTAGGGCTTTCAAATAGGCTAATCTGCAATGCTGCTCGCAGCACCTTCGTAACTAAGTTTCACAAACAGAAAAGGTTGTTCTCAGAATTCTTCATAAGTAATCCGATGAAATACTTAGCAACTTTAAAAAGGGGAGTTTTCAAAGCAATAAAAAATAAAGGTCAGAAGATACTATTTTCATGACAATATCATAGCAGTAAAATGAATATAAAGACATAATAGATTATCTATTCAATCTTCCATAATTAGTACAAATAATCAAAAAGCTTAAAAATGCATAAACCTTACTTATTTATTGACTCTCTCTATCCCACTTTAAGTCTAAAAACTATTAGTAAAACCCCTTCTGCTTTGATTTTAATAAATTAGTTTTAGGTAGGATTATTAGATAAAAATGTATTAAAATGAATTTCAGTGAAATCTGGTGACAATACACCATAATGCAAAAGGTTTAAGTTAGCCATGCCTTTATTTTAAAAAAATGTCTGCCATTCATCAGTTTTGTGACTTTGAAGAACTCACATAATATAGTCTTTACTTCGTTTGCCCTATGCATTTATGGAACGGCCTGTAGCCATTTATCTTCCATCACTGAAGATGCAATGCGGGTACCAGACCAGGATGAGAAGAAACCTGATAACCACAGAGAGGTTTGGAAATGCATCATTCATTCATTCATTCATTCATTCATTTTTGCTTCATAATTTATTTTTCTGTTTTATTGATGTATAATTGACACACAACATTGTGTAAATTTAAGGTGTTCAAAGTCTTCAACTGATACAATTTTATATTGCAAAATGATTGCCACCATAGTGTTAGCCAATGCCTACATCATGTCACATAATTATCATTTCTTTTTCTGCTGAGACTATTTAAGATTTACTCTATTAGCCACTTTCAAGTGTATAATAGAGTATTATTAATCATCTTGTACACTTGATCTCCAGAACTTATTGATCTTATAAATCACCTCTCTTTCCCCAGAGGGTATCAGGAATCATGATAATTTGGTTAGTTTTTATCTTATTCTAAAAAGTTCAGAATAGATATTGTGTAAGAGGGTGACCAAATTGATTATATGTATATAACAGTGTCAGGAGTAATGTTTTCTAAATAAAAAATATTAGGTTTGAAGTTAGTTTTTCCAACTTATACATTTATAAAATTTATTGTAAAGTATGCATCAATAAAATCAAGAAAATATAAACTTTGTTCAAGTCGATTTAATTCCCCTAACTGAGCAATTTTCTAATTAATATTTTTCTATGACTAAAAATGGTTTTAATTTGATGTATTTTTTATAACTGTTTGCCAGATCGACACCCTAATGTTTGGTGTCCACAAAGCAATTAGTTTGTGTGCTCTTATCTCTTACAAGTGATTCTATGATAGAAAAATGGGAAATATTTGCAGGCAATATCACAATTCCCAAAGGAAATGTTAAAATAAAGTGATTATTAGAAAGTGTTTATTTCATGAAAACTTAAAAGTATGAGTATGAAAGTATTAGTATGAGTAATTAAATGTGTTAAATGTTTCCATGAATTAATGATAGTGCAATTGAAAAATAAAACTAGAAATTGGTAATATTTTTCCTGAAAAATTACGTTTCACAGATATGAAAGAGTTCTCAGTTTTCTTAACTGCAAAGTCTGGCTTTATTTTATATATAATAGTTTTGCAATTTCAACACATTTTGACTTAATTAATATTTTTCTGACTATTCATGTAAGAAACAGTAACTTTTTTTCATGACAAATGAGACCAAAATATATATCAAACAAAACAGGTCTTGGTTTCTTCTCCTTTTTATAAACTTTTAATTAAATTTCAGAAAACTTAATTTTTCCCATGTAATTTAAATCCAAAAAAAATTTGCTACAGAAAATTGCATAGCACTATGTTCTCAGCCATACTAAACAAAAGCAAACATATAGGGCATGCAATGCAGGTATAAATTAAATCTATTTTTATGTATCGGAGCCTAGTAATTTTCTTAATGCTATTTAACCAAGGCATAAAATGTGAACTGTACTAATAAATTAGAGGGTGAATAAATGTGCCTCAGGTATTAGTCAATAATTTATGCTGGTGATAGACATTATTTTCTGCATTATTGAGCAGAAATAATCTAGCTGCTCTCATCACTACAATATTTTAAAGTTTTACTTTCATTTGAAATGGCTTATAGTTATCTAGAGCTACAAGTATGCTAGACTGCTTGGCATATTGCGTTTGTTAAGAAAATAGAAGCTGATCACTCCATTAATCCAGAATAGCTGAGTCTATACAGAAAGCTCTGTGCTGAGAATATGAACGTACAGAACTACCTGCATATTTATGTAACCACATCAAAAGCATGCTTTATTATTTTTATTCTTCTCAAAATATAATCAGTGACACTACATTTTGGCCTTGTTGATTATGGTTAGTGCTTGATGGTATATTTTTATGTTTTTACTAGAATATATCTTTACCATGTATAAATAATACCTGGCATAAGCTATGATATATGTTATTTTATAGATATCAATATACATACATGTCTCCCTCTTCTTTCTATTATCTATCTACCTATCTATCTATCTATCTAGTATCTGTCTATCTAGTATCTATGACGAATACTATTGGATATATTGAACATGAGTGAAATGGACGGAGAAATCAAAGTTGATTTCTGATTGTCTTGCTTGAGTATGTGATTTGTTTAGAGGAATAATGTAGTTTAGGAGAAGGTCCATTCAGGGGAAACTCAAGTATTGATTTTTACATACGTTAAAATATTTTTTCATCATTTCTTATTTTATTTTATTTTTTAACTTTTTAATTGTTATTCAAGTACAGTTGTCTGCATTTTCCCCCACCCCACCCCCCCCTTGGTTCTGTCCATGTGTCCTTTATAGTTGTTCCTGAAAACCCTCCCCCCTTTCCCTTTACTGTCCCCTCCCACCTCCCCTCTGCATATGTTAAAATATTGAGGTATCAGTATGACATCCAAGCATGCCAATAATTGAAATGCAATTCAAGTTAATTGAAATGCAAGTTAATAATCATGGTTATAGAAATTATTTTAAAGCCATAAAATAGAAGAGATAATCTAAATAGAATATAGAAAGTAGAGGAAACACAGTATTAACAATGAGGACAAATTTTGGAAAATATAGGTAGATGTGAGGAAAAGCAAAAAAACCAGAAAAGGAAGGGGGCTGGAGGGTTGCATGTGGGGGAGGGGTGCGGAGGTGGGAGGATGTGTGGTGTCAGACCAGCCAGAGTGAAAGGATGTCGGGGGACAGGAAGACCAATAGGTCAACTATGAAGGATAACTGATGAAGGGTCAAGTGCGATGCAAACTAAGTCACACGAGATTATTGGCCATTTTGACAGCTGACTGTATTTTTCACATTATGACAGGTGGTGAATATGGCATTTTTAGATGATCCTTTCAACGACAAGGAGTTCGACAACAAGGGACCACAGAAAACAGAGGAATAAGTGGGTAGAAAGTTGAAACATTTTTATTTTTAAAACCACTCGTGTTATTATAAAGTACAATGAAGTGCACCAAACTTAAGTCAACATTGACTTTTGGTGATTATTATAAATACAAAAAATAGTCAAATTAAGTTATAAAGTTATTAATCTAACACACACCTAAATTAGGTTATAGAAATTAATTCAAATTCCTCTTTTATTTCATTTCCATATATAACCAATTGATGCTAATTTTACTCTCTGAATTTCCTTGGCATTTCTTGGTTTAATTGAGAATTTCTAAGTGTTTCTTTTTAAATTATCTTTTATTGGCTCTTAACTATAATTTCTTCAATTATCATACAGTGTTTATCCTAGAGCAGTGCTACCCAGTAAAACGTTCTGTGGTGATAGGAATGTTCTCTAATCTTCACTTTTTCAGATGATAGCCACTCACTACATGAGGCAATTGTACATTTGGAATATGGAAAATGCAATAAAGAAAATGAGCTGTTAAATTATTTAGTTTTAACTAATATAAAGTTAAATAGATTCATGTGGTTCATGGTTAGCACACAATTCTAGAGTTTCCCATGCATTCTAACCAAAATACAATTTTTAAATGATATACAATTTCACATATAATATAGTATAAGAGTATTGGATATTGAGTTGAACCTTGTGAGTACAAATTTATGATAGAATTATTATATCTAAAATGGGCTTTTTTCAGCAAATAATATTTGATTAGAGATATGTAAGAAGAAGGTAAAGAAAATATGCTTTTGGAGTCGAAGTGTTTCTAGGCTAGTGTGAAGGAGTCATTGGTGGGGGTAAGAGTTAACATAACACGAGACATTAGTCTTAGTGGCTATGTGAACTGAAAGGGGGCATCAGTATATTTAATAAAGAAGAAAAGATCAAGTTGTTTGTTTTCTTATAACCATTTAAATTCGAAGTCCTTGGGATAAATAATGGACATTACTAAGACACCAAAGAATTATTACTCTCCCTGTTACTATAACACAGTTTCTGGAGTCTTCTTGTAAACATGAATTAAAAATATAAATAGAATCTATTTAGCACTGAGCTCCTAATATTGTAATATCTTAATATATATATATATATATATATATATATATATATATGTTAGTTATTTTAGTTATTGGTATCACTTAGCTTTTTAAAAAGAGCACTGCTGCTGCGGCTACTATGATGATGATGATGACCCAGTAGGGAGAGTTCATGGGCCCCAAAAACCGGCCCTCTAGCTCAAAATTTGAATCACCAGCTATGAAATTAAGAAAGTAACTTTATCTATTTATTAAATTATTTAGGCTCAGTTTAGGAAAAATGAGCATAATAATAGTGTCAACTGCACAGGGATTTTGCTAAGATAAATGAGTTCATACAAAATAGTGCTGAGAACATGGTCTGGTCCTTAGTTAGGTGGTATAAATATTAACTATTGCTATTAATCATTACCAATCACTATTATTTACAGTCTCTGGGTTACCGGAGAACTATTTCTAAGGTTATAGGTTTTGTGCAGATATATGGAGAGTAGAATTTAACTAAGAAAACTGGAGCAGAATACTCTTCACAGACAGAAGAAGTATAGGTTACGTATTAGAGAATATGAAGGACGTTGGGAAAACTAAAAAAATTCCAGTGTGACAAAAACAGAGAGGATAGACAAGAAACCCAAGACGGCCTGGCATGGAGGAAATCAGACAGGGGAAAAACAACTTAGATGATGTGTGTTTGGACCCAGAGAAAAACTGAAAAGGAGTAAGTTATGTTAGTCAAGAATTTATTGTCCATTTATACCAAGGACTGCAAATTCAAAGACTTATCTAGGACAAGCAAATACCCCCAAATACGTGCTGTGTCAGGGATAAGAGTCTGGACTGTAGTAAGAGGAGACCCAGACCTAAATAATTCACACTCAAAAGAAACTGTCTTGTCACTTTTTAGATTCCAGTTTAAGTGAATAATTACTTAATGGACTTTTTCTGTAAAATAAACATTTCAAGAAAAGCACCCATCCTCGGTTTAAGTAAAACATGATGATATGCCTGTGTATTCTTTTATAAAATGTAAACTATCAACTTCTAATATAAGGGGATTATCGATCTTCCTTTACTGCTTGAATTGAGGTAACTAGACACAAAAATGAGGGTACTGGCATTTTTCTTGTGTTGACAACTATAAACTGCAAGGCAAATTAATTTTGTGGTCTGATTTTTTATGGCCTAGAGCTAGGAATGGTTCTAACATTAGCAAACTGTTATAAAATATAAAACAGGACAAAACAAAAAGAAAAACATGCAAGGGAGGCCACATTGTCCTCAAACCTTAAAATATTTACTCTCTGGCCCTTTGTAAAAAAAAGCTTGCCAACACCTGATTTAGGTAATAATGTGATAACAAATTATTTAAGCTTTAAAATGAGACCAAATTCAAAGGATTTAATAGATAAAAATTTTAATTTCACAACAGACATACTTTTGGGATTTCTACTGTAAGTAGACAGTAAGTTATCTAGAAATTTTGGTCATTAATGTGAAAACTTTCCATATATATTTACATATAAATTGATATTAAGCCTGTGTTCAGTTTAAATATATATGAATGAACATTAATGTGAGATCTTGCCTTTTGTGAAATCACCACCCCTTAGTTCATGTCCGTGGGTCATACACATAAGTTCTTTGGCTTCTCCATTTCCTATAGTTTTCTTAACATCCCCCTATTATTTTTTTACTTACCAACTATGCTTCTTAATCCCTAAAACTGGCCCCCCATTCTTCCCTTTTCCCCTCCTTCTGGATAACCCTCCATGTGATCTTCATTTCTGTGATGTGTTCCTATTCTAGTTGTTTGCACAGTTTGTTTTTGTTTTTTAGATTCAGTTGACGACAGTTGGGAGCTTGTTGTCATTTTACTGTTTGTAGTTTTGATTTTCTTCTTTTCGTACTTAAGTCCCTTTACCATGTCATCTAATAAGGGCTTGGTGACAATGAAGTACTTTAGCCTTGACAATTGGCTCTCACCTGTTAGTGCCCTCCGGCCCTTGCATTTCCCGCCATAGAGGAGTCACACTCAGAATGCGTAGCGACTTTTATATATTATTACTTTGTATGTTTGGAGAAGAAACCTTCTCACCTTTCAGCTTCATTCACTGTGAAATTTCAAAGTGTGCCCAAACAGAGCCATGAACCTGAGACTGACAAAAGGCAATATCAAAAAAACCTGAGATACTTGAGAAATCTGAGACCTGAGCAGAGGTGAATGTGCTTTATGGAAGAGAAAATCTTATGAACAAAAGAAAAATCACTCCCATGAGAAAAGACCACATGTATAAGAGCTAAAGTGGCAGAGACGTGCCTAGAGGAAGTTTCCATGGAATAAAATCTTTTACTC
>PVKM010024093.1:0-20744 GCA_004027735.1 Carollia perspicillata
TCATCTTAAATGTAGCCTCCACAGAGATCAATTTCCTCTCCATCCACCGAAAGTAGTTACCCCATGCCACAGCCAATCAGTCTGTAATCATAACCCTATTTTACTTTATTCACAAAACTATTACTATGTAATATCAACTTCTTGTATAGTCATGCATTGAATGCCTTTCTTTATTTACTAGAACATAAGGGCGTGAGGGCAAGAACGACTTCTTATTCATCCCTAGAGCCCCAGGGCCTTAAAAAGACTCAGTTACCTATTAAGTGCTTGACAAATACATGTAGATTGAATTCAGTATAAATCATCTACTTTTTATTACATATCTATTGCTCTTTTATATGGGAGAGATTTAAGGATCTAAATGATATCTTTTGGGCTTTAAGCACTCGTTTCCTTCGGGGATCTTTTTCAGGACAATGAGAAATGTCTTAAAATATTGAAAACTATAAATATTGGTCCAGTGAATAAAGTTTCTTAATGACTTAAATTTCCTAATTGGGGCAAAATTTCAAACTGTAGTTCCAATCTACACGTTGATAGGATGGTAAATCCATGTTACAGAAGGGTGATTTCAAGGGACTACTTTCATTCTGCCTCTCTTAACAAGTGTTAACATTATATCTCATCATCATCACAATGGTACTGACCAAAGCAGGATGAGCCCGTCACTTATATTTTGAAATATTTTATATTATAAATTAGTATTATTTGCCTGATTTTGAGTTTATTTTCTTCTAATGCTACATCTTAAGAGCTTTTAAACAAATATATCTGGTATTTCCTTTAGGCTCATGGAAGAATTATACTTATCTGACCTATATGATCAGGCAAACAGACAAATTACAGCAGAAAATATCATTTTTTCAATTCAGATGGGCAATGTATGGGCAAGCACCCACTTTCCTATGGTCCCTTCTTCCAACCAAAGATGGACATCGTGGAGGCACATGCCGAAATGAAGCCTCATGTTGGCTGATCTCAACTGACAGGATGAGCAAGCCTCTTCCCTTCTACAGGGCTGGCCCATATTGGTCATGTACCACACGAAGCAACTGTTGAAAACATGGGTGGCTTTGGTACTACGATGTAAGATAACGTGTTGTGACTTACACATTTGTATCCCCAAACAACGATTTTGGTGTTGAAGAAAAATACATAAATATAATAATACACATGTGTATATGCTAGATAACAGAATGTTCAATAAAAGTAAGCATAACAGAAAAGTGAAAAATGAGCAGTCCACTCAAAATTCAAAACAGATATTTCATAAACATATATCTTAAAGAAAAGAGAATTTCACTGAGACTAAAAAACTCCTCCTACTCTGTCTGCCTCTGCATCATGGGATTTCATAAAGATAAAAAAATATATATTTATATATAATGTAGTATAAATATATGTACATACTGTGAAATACTTATGCAAATGCAAATAATGACTATAATTTAGAATGTGCCTTTTTTATCTACCTTTAAAAATTTTGGCCACTAAGCTTTGACAAGTCTTTTTTAGGTAATTGGTATAATTTAAGCCAAATTTCTGAGACAACATTTTTTGTCCTCACAAAACCCTTAGTTTAAGGAAGGCAAAAACAAACATAATAGGGAAACAAATGTATTTTTACAGAAAACAACCAGGCTGAAATATGTTGGAAAGCTAACGTTCCTTCAAACTTTGTGTCTTGAATATTGAATCTTCTCCACTACAGGACACATTAAACTGATGCTACAATTCCCATCTCTAAGGGAAACTCAGGCTATGCTTTATCATCCTTCATACTTGGCAGTTAAACTCAATGTGCTTGAATTGCTTGTAAATTGAAGACCCTTTAGTGCAAATGGTTAGCATATTGACACAGCTTGTTCTGCTTTCTGGAGTAATGTTATACTTACATCAGCTCAGAGAAAGAGTTTTGGGATCAAGAAAGTTCTGGAACCAATAAACAAAATTTACTGTTTTCATATGAACATTATTTATCATAGGAGTATTTTAAAGGGATATGAAAATGAATCTTACTCATTAAGTCATTTAGTTGTAGCAAGGAAATATGTATGAATATATGACCTTTGTTATTTCCCACTCTCCAAACAATGTCAACAGCTGTTTATCAATTACTGGAGATACGCAGGACATCGTCTAGGTGTTGGAAGTAGCGTAAGTATTAAAACAGATAAGTTTCTTGCCTTGCCTTCGTGGACTTGCGTATTAACTAAACCCTAACCCAGTGATTTTTGAAAAATGCAATGATAAATGGTGTGGGCAAAAATAAAAGAGGGTGAGGAAGATACTGAATGTCGGGATAGGGAGTTGCCATTTTAATGAGATCTGGGAGTGATTTCTCCATGTGTGACATTTGAGCAGGGAGTGAGGAAGTCATCCATACAGGTAAATGGAGAAATGATACAATAACCAAAAGAAAAAGTGAGCCAAGGCCAAGAGGAAGGCTTGTGCATGGCCTAGATTTTGAACAAACAGTAAGCAGCCCATAATGACCAGAAACAGGTGGACATACTTTATAGAAAGAGAAAATGAATTTAGAGAGGTAGGACTACTGCTGTGATGCAAAGTCATTTATTGCATAAGTGACCTGAGAAATTTGTGATTATGTCTCCTGGGTAGCATATAGTTTATTCATTATTTCATGCTGAACTGCTTAATCATTATATAAATAAGAATGTATACAGAAATGTTGTGGTACACATAATACTAACATATAATAAATACTGACCTGAAAATGCTGTGATAGGTGCTATGCACATGTTGTTTATTTCCTCCTTGTGATTGGTATTTTATTGATGTAACCATCTATGTTCATGGGTTTGTGTATAAAATACATAACAAATTGAAGGAATATTCCCTCTATAATTTGCATCTAAGGTTTTTTGTACTAAGTTTTAATCTGGCAAATTTTCCACTATAGTTGATTAATTTTGACAACATGCATTTTAATGCTCCATAATATTAACAGTCTTTATGAGTTGCACTAAAAATGGTTATATCAGTCCATGTAATAGCCAATGGGAGTATAGGAACAAGTTTATGCATGCACACACGCACATGTACATATTTCTAATTAAAGGAAACCAGGTTTTGCCTCATGTAGTAAACAATATTTGTGCCCTCAACCCTCCAGCTGCGTTATATGATTTTCATGCCTACCAGTACTGAGGTATATCATAATTACTTTATAAACATTGGCATTATATTGGATCTTTTCTGTACTTCCAATCTTTGACCTTCCTAGTCTTAAAGTCCCCATTCAAATTTATGTTATTGTGATTAGGTCAGGCCAACCGGAATTGATTTTGGACCTTAATTACATCTTCAAAGTCACTTCCAGCAGCACCTACATAAGTGAGTGATAGAATACCTAAGAGAAGGTAAGTGTACATTAGGGGCTAGGAATATTTGGGGGGCATTTTAGAATTCTGCCTACCATGAATATATTCTGACATGTATACATTCAAATACAGATAACACCATAATCAAGCTAATTGACATAGAAATTGTCCGAAAAGCTTCCTCATACCTCTTCACAATTCCTCACTCTTGCCCCTTCCTACCCACTCTGCTACTTCGAATACCAAAAAGCCACTCAATTTCTTTTCCTCATATGATTAGTTAGTTTTTTTCCCTTGGGTTATATAAATGGATCGTACATTTTGCATATGCATTTTTGTCCGACTCTTTTCATCTACCATATTTAGTTTGGGATTCATATATGTTATGTGTATCAATAGTTTACTCTTTTTTACTGCCAAGCTACATTTCATATGGGTATACCGTGATGTCTTTACCCATCCCAACATTGATGAACACTTAGATCACTCCCAGTTCTGGGCTTTTACAAATAAAGTTACTTGTAAAATAACTTTACAAATAATACAAGTAGAATGTATAATATTTGTAAAAAATGCTTTAATTTCTGTTGCATAAATGTTTCTGTTGAACAAATGGATCATATAGTAAATAAGTTTTCACTTTCGAAGAAATGGCCAAGCTGTTTTTCAAAGTATTTATGCCACTTTACATTGCCAGCAGTTGTGTGTGAAAGGTCCAGTTTCTCCACATCCTCACCGCACCTGATGTAGTCTTTTTATTTTCAGATGTTCTCCTGGATATGCAGTAGTATCTCAATGTGCTTTTCTTTCTAATTAACTAATGACTGATGATGTTGAGTATGTTTTCATGTACTAATTTATCATTTGTGTATTTTATTTTATAATTTTGATTTTTAATTTTTTTTCAATTAAAGATGCCCCCATTCCCGCCCCCCATCATTCTTCCCTGCCCTACCCACCCCCCACTTCACACATTCAACCACTCTGCTTTGGTTTTGTCCATGGGTCCTTTATACATGTTCCTTGATGACCCTTCTCCTTCTTTCCCCCTGTTATGACCCCACCTCTGGTTACTGTCAGCTTGTTCTTTATTTCCATGCTCTAGGTTCTATTTTGCTCACTTGTTTGTTTTGTTGATTAAGTTCCATTTATAGGCGAGATCATATGGCCTTTGTTTTATTTTCCCTTTTAAAAAATTAACATATGAGGTGAAGGCATTGATTTTTAAGGCCTTTCTACTTTCCATATTATAGATATATATTTTGGTACTAAAATTTTCCTCTACTCACTGACTAAGCTACATCTCATAAATTTTCAGGGGCTGTTTTCATTTTTGTTAAGTTCAATTTTTTTAAATTCTGTTATGTCTTCTTGAAGACTCATGGTTTAGTTTATTTAGTTTCCCAATATTTGTTTTCTCAAAATTTGATTTCTGATTTAATTTAATAATAATCAAACTTAATGTTACTGTAGTTGGCTTAATTCTATTTATCATTGTATTTTTGAAATATGTAAATCTTTTAAAATGTATCAAGACCCATTTAAACCTTCCATTTGATCTTGCTGTAGTATCTCTGCACACATAAAACAGTGTGTATTCTGCTGTGTCGAGTGCTGGGCTCTGCAAAGTCAGTGACGTGGAGCTGGCTGATGATGTGTTTCGAGTGCCGTTATCGTTGATACTGCTGTGTTTAAACACAATGTACTGTCTTATTGTGCATTGTTTTCTATGTATCTGACCTGTACTTTTTCCATCCTTTTCCTTTTTTATGGGGAATGTCATTTTATTTTTTCAGCTCTATGAGATATAATTGATATACAATATTGTGGAACTTTAAGATGTGTGATGTGTTGATGTTTTCATGTGTTGATTTGATACCCCTATACATTGAGAAATGATTACCTCATTGAGTTAGTTAATACCACCATGACTATCACATAATTACCTTCCTTTTTTTCCATACTGGGAACTTTTAAGACCTACTTTCCTAGCAATTGTCAAGTGTATGGTATAGTGTTGTTAACAGCACCCCCAGAGGTCATTCATCTTGTAACTGGATGCTTGAAGCCTTTGGCCAATATCTTCCCATTTCCCTCCCCCCACAGCCCCAGGCAACCACCATGCTACTCTGTGCTCCTCCTTCCCCTTTTCTCTCTTCTTTTAGATTGTATTGATTATTTTAATTGTTCTCTTGTCTTAGTAGCTTAACTGTAAAACTATAATTTGTCCTCTTTTTAGTTTTCCTTGAAAGTTTAGTAGGTGTATTTCAACTTAATATTTTACCACTTTATGTGTGGAAAGAATCTCCGGATTAAATTCTCCTAAACTGCCTTCAACACTTTGTGCAATTGCCATCACAGATTATACTACCACATATGTAATAAATTGTAAAGTATATTTACATATTAGTCGATTACTTTGAACACCTTTAAGTAACACATTATTTTATAATTGTACAAAGATTTACTATTTCTGGTGATATTCATTTCTTTGAATAGAGAGAGATTTCCATATTGTATAATGTACTTTTCTTAAGGACTTTACATTGTACTGGTATGCAGTTTGTTATTTCTTTCATATTTGTATACCTGAAAAGTCTTTTGCTACTTTTAAGAGATATGTTTGCTGACTATAACAGTTAAGTTTAACAGTTTTATTCTTCAGTAACTGAAATATGATAGTCTACTACTGTCCTCTTATGCTGGTTCCAAAAGAAGTCTGCTTTAATTCCTTTAATTTTGTTTCTCCCTACAATATTTCTTTTTCCTCTACTTACTTTTAACATTCTCAATTTATCACTATTTTTAAGGAAATTAACTTTTATGTGACATAGTATGGTTTTCTTCATGTTTCTTGTACTTGGGTTTTGCTGAATTTGTTCTGTTGGTTTATGGTTTCAATAAAATATAAAAAGATGCCCACCATTAATTCTTCAAAAAAATTTTTACTCTCTTGTTTTATTATCTGTTGGAAATCCAAATTATACACAAGTTCACCAACTTGCTGTGGTCTCTGTTTCCCACAGTTTCTAATCCAGTTTATTTCAGAGAGCACGTTTCTCAGATCTTGCAATTTTTATCTCTAGAAATTTAATTTTGTTGACCTTTTATATTTTTAATGTTTATTAATGTGTTTAAACTTTTATTGGTCTACAATAATTATCTGTAATAAGTATTGAATGGCTTTGTCTACTAAGTCCATAATATTATTTCTAGGTATGATTCTACTGTTTCTTCTCCTCGTTAAAGTTTATATTCTCTGCTTTGTGAATACCCAGTTCATTTTGATTAGGGGTTGGAATATTGTGAATTTTTGAATTTTCCCCTACTGGCTGTGAGAGGTTTGTTTGTGTACTTCCTAAATTACAATTGAGGTTTGTTCTGAGACACACTAAATTTCTTGGAGACAGTTTGTTTCTTTCAAGGCTTGAAGTTGAGCCTCTTTATGGGACCCAAGGAGCTATCAGTCTGCCGCTCATTTTTGCCGTGACTGAGTCGATATCCTTCTGAGTATTCTCTCTGATGCCCTGTGATTTATAGTTTTCCACTCTAATTATTGGAAACAGGAAATCTTCTCCACTTTTTTTGTGAGCATCTGAGATTGTTGCTTCTGTTTTTTCTTTTTTTT
The DNA here is from genome assembly GCA_004027735.1 of Carollia perspicillata. Taxonomy (NCBI): domain Eukaryota; kingdom Metazoa; phylum Chordata; class Mammalia; order Chiroptera; family Phyllostomidae; genus Carollia; species Carollia perspicillata. The sequence goes on from PVKM010024093.1 coordinate 6,973, forward strand.
TTAGGTGGTTATCTTCCTGGTCTTGCACAGTTTTTCACATTCAGATGTCGATCAGTTCTTAGCTATATCTTCTCTGTCTTTCTGTACCATTCTCTCTGTCTTTCTGTACCTTTCTTTTTTCCAGCATGATTTCCTGCAAAATGTATGTGCCTTGGGTTTTCCAGACTCAGCTCTATGTCCTGAAGTAGTAAGATTCTTGGGCTGCACATTGATTCCCTTCCCCCGCAATGCATCCTAGAAATGAACTCCAGGGTCATATGCTGGAGGATCTTAGGGCCAATCCTGCTTATTTCCTTCTTCCCAGGAATCAGTTCCTGCATTGTCTACTACTCAATGTATGAAAACCAAAAATATTTTATTTTTAGTATTTTGCCAGGATGTTTAGTAGTTTCAGGAAGGAGGATAACTCTGCTTTGTCTCATTCTACATTGGCCTGAAGTAGAAGTGCTCTTTCATTATTAATATTAAGAACTAAATTTTGAGGCACCAGCTGTTTCAGATTCTTGGTATTCATGAGGAAGGTAAGACAGTAAAACCATTGGTAATGATCTACGCTTTCCCTATCAATGTGGTCCCATTGTCCCACATGCTGTTATAATCAATGTTTTTGTATATCGCTGCTTAACCAATGTCACTGGACTTCCGATATATGCATATATATGTGTGTGTTTGTGTAAGATGTAAGAAGGCAAAAGAAATATCTTCTGATTTAAAATATATCAGAAATGCAATCGCCTGGTAGAGGCCAACATAAAACCAATTGCAACTACCAAGCGATTTCTTCGCAAATATATAACAACACAGCAGAAACTGTAATTGGAAACAACTTTGTTAAAACTAACTAAAAGAAAATGGAAAGAAGAAAAGTTCACCCTAATTCCACCGGGGAACATAAAAATACATTTCACTGTCAGTCTATTTGCAAGTTATATTTAAAGATACCATCTCTGTGAATATTTATGTGCTGTGAACACGGCTCCTCTTCCAGTAGTCAGAAATTCGTGTTCAGCTGTCACTCAGAGCGGCTACTTCAAGTACCCTGCTTTGCAGAAGTCATTGAAAGTTTTATCATCTTTCTTCAAGGACATCCTTTCATAGGATGCCAAAGGGTACCCTGGAGAACATAGAAGGTACATCTTTATGTTCTGTTTTGATGGTAGTAACCTAGTAACCATCCAAACGAATTTCAATTACTATTTATATCTTATGTATTTTAGGAAGGGAAGAGGCTTGAGCCTGGATAATATTTCAGAACATAGAGGGTCTTTTCACATGAAGGACCTTCTATCATATTGCTTTGTTTCAACAAAAAACAAAATACTCAGTGGAATCTTTCACTCTTAGATTAAATGGAGTCAAATAATTATACCTGGTATTTAGATTTTTTTTTCAGTTTGAATAAGTATTTTACCTGCTACAAAGGTTTTAACTGAAAATTCAAAACATTTACTATTTTTTAAATTTTGGAATGGTTCTAGACTTACAGAAAAGTTGCAGAGATAAGTACAGAGATTTTCAATGTACTCCACATCCAGTTTTGCTCTTACTAGCATCTTAAAATAGTATGGTATAATTAAGAAGCTGATATTGATTTATCATCCTTGACTCAAGCTCATACTGATTTCAGATTTCCTTAGTGTTCAGTTAAAGAGCCCAGTTACTGTTTAAAAACCTACACCTGCCTTTTCAGGCCTCACCACAGACAATGACAAAGGCTTTACCTTGCAGACCTCCTGGGGCAGGCTGTCCTTCCCACACCAGACACAGTACACAGCCCAGGCAGTGGGGCTGCTGAAGCGTGTGGTAGGCAAGGACTCTGGCCAGTCATGTTCTTCGCATGCTTACATTCCAAGCCCCATGCCTCTTTTCCTAGATCTTTTCATCTGAGTTCTTCAGACACATATGCTGAGACATCATTATGCAAGATGGAGGAGGAAGCCTTAAGTCACTTTGCCTCATTCTAACTCAGCACTCAGTATATTCCCACTCCTAGCCCTACTCCCCATCATGCCCCCAACCCCAAGGTCATTAAGACTGCCAGAGCCATTTGGTCAGATCTCCCTCAATAGTGAGAGGATCCCAGCTTCTGTGCTACCAGCCCTTCTACTGGTGTGCTCTTCCATGTGGAAAATTAAATGGGAAGTTGTTGCTTTTTCTGGTTTTAGAATCTTATTTTTACCATCCGAGTAAGGGATGAAAAGCAAAACTCTTTCACTTTTGACTCATTGCTTTCAATTGGTACTCCAACTTCTAGAAGCTCAAGTCTCTCTGTCAGCTCAGCTGAGCTCCTGACACTAGCTTTTCATTCTCTTTACAGTGTTTTTTACAAAGAAATAGTTTTTAATTTTAATAATGGCAGTTTGTACACTCTATTGTTCTGGTACCATTTGGTATAAAGTCTTTCTTTCTCCTTTGAATTGCCTTTTTGTATCAAGTAGAAAAAAAAGACTTACTATATTTATATTGGTTTATTTCTGTGAAATTTATTTTGTTTTATTCATGTATGAGTCTGTTCTTTTGCCAATAATATTGTGTTGATTAGTGTTGACCCAGAGTCAATCTTGATGTTAAATAGTGTGAGTCCTATAACTTTTACCTTTTTTAGCAACCTACTGTTCACTCTTCTTTTGTCTTTATGTATAAACTTTGGAATCAGTTCATTAATATTGATATAATTATTTGTATTTTACATCTTGAAGTTTGTAGTTCTTCATTATCTTCACCCATTTTTCCCACCCTAACCCTTCTCCTTTGTCAGCCATCCTTCTGTTCTCTGTGTCTATGACTCTAGTTTTATGTTTTTGTTTTGTTTTATTGTTTTTTTTTTTTAGATTCTATATATAAGTGAATAAGTAAAATCATATGGTCTTTGTCTGACTTTATTACACTTATCACATTGCCTTCAAAGCCTATCATATTGTGGCAAATGACAAGATTTCATTACATAGATATATATATTCATATATATATGAATATATATATATTCACATCTTCATTCATTTATCTATCTATGAACACTTAGATTCTTAGGTTGCTTCCATATCTTGAACATTGTAAATAATGCTGAAATGAACATAGAGGTACATGTATCTTATTGAATTGGTGTCCTTGTTTTCCTTGGGTACACAGTCAGAAGTGGAATTGCTGGATCCCATGGTAGTTCTATTTTTAGTTTTTTGAGAAACCTCCATACTATTTTCTATAGTGGCTACATGTATTTCTAGTTCTATCAATATTGTTTGAGGGTTCCCTATTCTACACATCTTCATCAACACTTGTTATTTCTTGTTTATTTTAATGTTGTTTCTTTTTATATAGTGGCCATTCTAGGAGGTGTGAGGTGATATCTCATTGTGGTTTTGATTTGCATTTCTCTGATGATTAGTGATGTTTTGCATATTTTCACATGCCTGTTGGCCATCTGTATGTTTCTTTGGAAAAATATCTATTCAGATTCTTTGCCCATATTTTAATTTGAATGGTTTTCTTTTTTTCTTTTTTGATATTAAGTTGTATGAGTTCTTTCTTTATGTTGGATATTAACCCCTTATCCAATATGTAATTTACACATGTCTTTTCCCATTCAGTAGGTCACCTTTTTGTTTTATTGACTTTTTATTTCTGTGAAAAAGCTTTTTATTTTGAGGTGGTTCTTTTGTTTATTTTTTTCTTTTGTTGCTCTTGCCTGTGAAGTAAAATCCAAAATAATATTGCTAGGGCATATGTCAAGGAGCTTATTGCCTATGTTTTCCTCCGAAAGTTTTACGGTTTCCATCTTACAATCTCAAGTCTTTAATCTATTTTGAGTTGTTTTTGTGTATGGTATAAGATAGTGTCCAGATTCACTCCTTTGTATGTAGGTGTTCAGCTTCCCAATACCAGTTATTGAAAAGGCTGTCTCTTTTCCATCGTATATTTTTGCATCATTTGTCATAGATTGATTGGCCATACATGTGTGAGTTTATTTATGGGCTCTGTATTCTGTTTTATTGATTTATATGTTGTGTGTGTGTGGGGGGGGGGTGCCAGTACCATGCTGTTTTGATTACTATAGGTTTGTAGCATAGTTTAAAATCAGAGGATATGATATTTTCAACTGTGGTATTTCTAAAGGTTTTTTTGGCTATTCAGTGTCTTTTGTGGTTCTATGCAAATATTAAGATCATTTTTTCTAGTTCTGTGACAATACCATTTGTATTTTGATAGGAAATGCATTGAATCTGTATATTGCTTTGTATAGTAAGGGCCTTTTAACAATATAAATTCTTCCAATCCATTGTCAATTTTGATTTTTAATGTAAGTGTAAATATTATATAATTGTATCTGTATTCAATCATTTTTGAAAACAGTAAAATAATATCATCAAAACTGGTTTAGAAAATTCACATAGTATGTCCATTGGACATACAGTAGTTATACAGATGATTGACTTTAAATTTTCCTCTGAAATTGAATGCTTGACGAATATAACCCTAAAATAGTGTAAATTTTATTGGTGGTTCCCAAAGTTGCAACTAAAAGGTTTGGTACAAAGACATGCTGCTATGTTATGAAAATAGTGCGGGAAGGAATTTTTCACAGGAGTGAATCCACCAGTTATAATTTACAAAAACAGCTGCTTCATGTAAAAGTAATTATAACTAATATTGTTGAAGGCTTACTTATATCATACACTGTTATTTGATCTTCTATGTATTAATTTATTCATCCCTAAACACACACAAACCCACACACTCAAAAAAAGATGCTATCATCATTGGTTGTGCAAAAGGAAACCACTGAGACAGAGAACTGTTAAGTGACTTGTCCAAGGTAAAAGAGCTAGAAAATTGATAAAATAGAAATAAAGCCTAGGCATATAACCCCTCAGGCCGTACTCTTAGCCACTGTAATATACTGACTCTGTCACAGTGTGTGACTGGGGCCAGGTTGATGGTCCGGTGATTTATGAAGTCAGAAGTGCTCCGTGCTTAGAAGGGCCCTGCTCTTCGTTAAATACCCTGCAATTGCTATTTTAGATTTCTCCATAACTTGTGAATAAGAGACCCTACATTTTTAATTAGCACTAGAACCCTCAAATTTTGTAGCAGGATCTGTGTGTAACCATTCTGATCATGAAAGAGTACAATTGCTGATTGCAGTGTACGGATAATATGAAGAAATTCCTCTAAGTTACAGTGACCAAAATGTGTAATTCTGTGCAGTGAGGGAACATAGCATAGTAGGTTCATAGCAAAGAATGAACTGTTATTATAAATACATACATACATACATACATAAATGTAACACCTTACACTTTTATTATGGAGCTAAGCACAAGGATATGTTAATTAGTCTTCCTATGCACTATGAAAGGGAAGATTTAAAAAGTCAAATCTATTTCAAACATCAGATACATTCTCGTAACCAAAACTGGTATTCGGAGAATGAGTGTCTCTTTGAAAACTTAGAAGGTAGACATGTTACCTGATAATAAAATTGCAAATAAAATCTAATTAGGGAATAGTCTTCTACCTACCTGTTAAAACTAACAGGAAATGATATTGCTTTCAAGAGCCTAAGATATGCAACTAACTTTATATATCATATCAAAAGAACTGAGCTAACACTATAAAGCTTAGCTTTCCACATATGCATGAAGAAAATGCAGTCTTCACTGCAAAATTTTAGAAATGAAGTGTCTGAAATTAAAAACAGTATCATTGCAAAATCATATATGTATCTTCTTTGCTGGGTAAAAAACCATGAGCAAAAATACAATTCTTTATAAATCACTGATATATTTCAGAGCACATTTAGAAAAGAAACCGGAGAATAGCACAAAGACATGAATATAACATTCACAACCTCCATATAGCTTATCACTGCACTTTTGGCAGATTTCCTGTATTTCACTTTCTTCATTTAAGCCTTGTAGCTTAGCAATAGTGTCATTTTGAATAAATAGATTTCCTTCACAACAATCTAATATAGATTTTATGGATAATTTATGCAAGTTTCCTTCATGCAACTTGTATTTACTAGTGTTTTATTCAACTTATATATTTATGTATGGTCAATTAGATTTTTATCTTTTAATGTAATTCACCTTATATTATATTGAGTTCCAATTTATCAAAGTAATAAATAACTTTCAATGATTATATCATGGGAATACCAAAAAACTATTTGGCATATGCAATTACTCTGACTAAATCATCTCACACATTCATTCACAGTTAAATCCAAAATTATAGTACAAAATTTTATAGAATAGACCAAACTCCCCATACATATTTATCATCAGTTTCTATTTATTGAAACCCTAATGAGTATCAGTAAAGAACTGAAATATCAAATAATTTCTTTCAGAATACTCAGTCCAACAAAGCTAATTTCTATCCATCAACAGCATAAAATAGTAGATATAAATTACAGACAAAATCTTATTGAATTCTAGGAGCTTCTCCTTTGATGATACTCACATTGTAACTCTTAATACATAACTCAAAATGTACAAATCATTAAATTGGTGCATAATGCAAAATTTCTTACATATGCTGAGGTCTCATTAATTTTGCAGATTCCTATAGTCCTTTTAAGGCAGTCTTCAATGCTTATGGTTTGAGTTACGTATTCTTACTGCGAACAATGCTCTAGTGAAGAAAATATGTTATCATTTAAGGGAAATTGACAACAGTAGAAAATTAGTTTCTATTGCTGGAGAATGAATAATATAATAAAGTCTATATTGAATACCTATCACATGCATGGTATTCTTATAAAATTAAAACAACTGGAAAGAAAAAAATAAATAGCTATATTGTGGTTAACTTCATGAATAAATTAGAAAACAAGATAAAAACTTGTGATAGCCATTGAATAAAATATAGGCTTTTCTTACAACAAAAGAGGGAAAATTGAATAACCTAAGTGTCGGTATAAAACTCGAGAAAAATGTCCATATATTGACTTTCCAAAGTTTGCCCATCTTTTATCAATTATTATTTATTACATGACTGTTTCTTTTCTCCCCAAAACTAGTTTTCCTTCTTGTACTCTCACCACAGGTATCACTTATATGTCATGACTTCATTCTTGTCCGAACACTGCTGTATTACCTACTAGTCAGGGATTATTCTTTTCTTCTTCATTTTTGTCACAATTTATAATTGGCCCAATTTTTTCCTTTATTTAAATTTGTATCTTTTCAATAATGAATTACCATTACCAATACACATTTATGAGATCTTAAAATCTAAATGTATCTTTAATTTACTATCTTTAGGTTATAATTACTACACTATAATTTTCCTTCCCATTGATTGTCAAAATTCCTAGAAGGGTCTATACTTCACTAGCCTTGATTCTACCAGTTCATTAAAAACTCAAAATATAATTGCCATCTCTTTTCAAGATTTATCACTAAGTCAATGTCACTGTAGTTATTACAGATTGCGATGTTAGAAATTATGAACTATACACAATCAGATAAATATGGGAAAACTCAAAGAATTTTTAATTCTAAATATCATGTCATTTCAACATCTGAAGAAGGCTTTCAGGTTTCTCTCATTAGTGAAGGCAAATAATGTAAACCTAAAGATATGAACATGTATGAAGAACTCGTGTAGTTACGGAGTGACTGTTAAGTGAACATAAATAGAGACAAAATGTATCCTCAATAATGGCCAAAGATTTTTGACTGCCCCATATGGGAGTGTAGAATGCAGAGGTGATGGCTTTCTCTAGCTAGTATAAGAGTTCAGCTAGCTATGAAATTATTGGCCAAATGTTTGTCTTAGAAAACAACTTCCAAGTGAGCAAGTTCTCATTTATCGTAATAATATTTAGAATTAAAATAGGTGATGCCATATTTCAAAACACCATAGTTTTAAATACTCTATAAACATTTGGTATTTTATGCATATTCCTAATCTTCAAGAAAATTATAGATTGGATAACAAAGTATACTGTGATATCAATTAAAATTTTAGTGAAACAAATGAAAAAGAGCTATTATTATAAGTTTACATTTTACCAATATGGAGATATTATTGCTATACTTAAGGATATCAAAGAGCTCCATACTTATAAATCTAATACTCAGGCAATGAAGAAGTTGGGAAGATTGTGGTAGTCAGACAAATGAAGTGCGTAAATACAAAAACACGAGATCTGTCTGTAAAATATCCAGCCATTGTTAATATAATGAGAACTGTTTGTGTGACATCAATGTAACCTGTCAGCTAAAGGGAGTGGACTGGAATGTGCATGTGTGAGCAATAATGAGTTCACTGTACTAGTCAGTGAGGACAGTAGACTCCAGCTGAGTCAGCACCTGTACAGTGAGGCCATCGCATTCAAAATGACTGAGCAAGTAGAGCAATGAATCTGCATTAAATTTTGTGATAAGCTGGAACATTCCTCTGCAGAAAATATTCTGATGATTCAGAGGCTGTAGCTATAGCAACTGGTGATTGGCAGTTTCATCATGATAACACACCTGCTCACGCATCACATCTGGTGCAGAGTTTTTTTGTGAAACATCAAATCACCCAGGTGACTCAGCTCTCCCGCAGCCCAGATTTGGTGTCCTGTGACTTCTGGCTTTTCCCAAAAGTAAAATCACCTTTGAAAGGGAAGAGATTTCAGACCATCCATGAGATTCAGGAAAATACAATGGGGAAGCTGATGGCGATTGGGAAAACAGTGTGAGGTCCCAAGGTGCCTACTTTGAAGGGGCCTGAAATATCATTGTCTTATGTACAATGTTTCTTGTATCTTGCATCTTCTTCAGTAACTGTCTCAATTTTTCTTATTATATGGCTGGATACCTTCTGGACAGAACTTGTTTATTGTATTTGTAAATTCAACTTAAATTGAATAATGAAAATTGATTAGATTGTAAGATTTCCTTAGGAGTCCTAGAATGGAGACAGCTGTAATTGAAAAACAATAAAAAAATTAGAAAAATAGTCTTAGTTATAATTTATTAGATTAGTATGTCCATACAATTTATAGGTTAATTCTAGAGCTTAGAAGAAAACTGACTTTTAAAATTTGTAATTTAAAAAAATCATACATCAATATTTTTAAAGAAATTTCTGAACAATGTATGCAATGCAAAGAAATGCTGCTTTTAATATCTGTAAGTTCACATTTATATATGACTGACCATTTTGTGCAAAGGATGACTTTCACTTGCCTTCCCTTCCCATGTCCAAAATTTCTCAATCAATACTCTATTTCTACCTATTTAAATATTAACCAAACACTAAGGACAAAACTTAATCCCATTATCTCCATAAATACTTTCATCTTTTTCTTTAAAGTTAAGTTCCTGCTTTTCTGTATTTTTCTGGTTGATACTACTTGTTTTACTGTGTTGAAGTGTTTGTACATATCTCTCTCCCTGTATCATGCCAGCTCCTGTACTGAAGGGGCTGTTATAAATTTGCTTTGAATAGACAACTCAATTCTGATATCAATAACAACACGATGCCCAGAGAGCCAATTAATGCTTAGATAATTAAATTCAATGTATACTTTTATTACTTATGAATCAGTTGAGCATAATTTTTAGTATAAGAAAAGACGTTCACTGATTGTTGAGAAGCTCTTTTGGACAAAGTGATCCAGTAAATTTCATGTGTTGAGTGAGTTTAGTTAAAAAGGTAATGAGCATTGGTGGAGTCCATAAACTGCATAGTTAATGTATTGAACCACAGTCTCTATGTGCTTTATTTTAAAGCATGAGCACATTTTTAAAAAGAGGCCATGTATTTCTTTGGTTTGTTTCATAAAAGTTAGTCTCATGAATGACAAAAACTAAATCTTTAATATAGTTTATGATGTGACATTAACTTTGTTAAAATGTGCATTTAAATATCTTTATATCTATAAAAACAATAAAATTCATGTTACATGCTGGTCAGACTATTCAAAAACATGTGGTAGATTATAATGAAGAGCAATACAATTAATGAAATTACATGAAAAATGGTTCCCATATCTATTGACTTTTATGAATGTCAAAATCTGATAAGAGCAGCCAAGTAAGTTTATAATCTTGAAATATATTGATATAATTTATTAGTTTTATTATAATTTTGCACAAGTTTTTATTATAAAAATATAAATAAAAATATGAAAAATGCCCATTGAGATTTTGATAGTGATTGCATTAAATCTACAGAATGATTTGAGTTCATGGGCATTTTAATAATGTTAATTCCAATCCATTAACACAGGATATTTTTCCCATTGTGTCTTCTTCTTTCAATAAAGTATCTCAGTTTTCATTGTACAAATCTTTCATTCTCTTGGTTAAATGATTCCTAAGTATTTTATTGTTTTTGATTCTATTATGAATGACATAACTTTCTTTCTTTCTTATTTAAATATTTTGTTCTTAGCAAGGTTAGCATTGTGCTAATACCAAAACCAGATAAGAACACTGTAAGAAAGGAAAACTGAAACCCATATCCCTATTCAATACAGATGCAAAAATACTCTACAAAATATTAGCAAGTCAAATTCAACAATACATTAAATAAATCATATACCATGATCAAGTAGGATTTATCTCTGGGATGCAAAGATGCTTTAACACACACAAATCAATATATGCGATGCAGCTCATGAATAAAATAAAAGGCAAAAATCATGGAATCCTCTCAATTGATGCAGCAAAAGCATTTGACAAAATATACGCTTCATGATAAAAACCCTCAAGAAATTGGTGATGGAAGGAACAGACATCAATATAATAAAGGCCATATAAGACAAATCTAATATCATGCTTAATGAAAAAGTTGAAAGCTTTTGCTCTAACATCTGGAGCAAGACAAGGGTTTCCATTCTTACTGCTCTTGTGAACATACTACTGAATGGCCTAGCTAGAGCACTCAAACAAGCTTAAAGAAATAAAAGGCTTCCAAATCAGAAAGGAAGAAGTAATCTTGCATTTATCTGCAGCTGATATGATCTTATATAGAGAAAATTTTAAAGACTCAACCAAAAAACTGTTAGTACTAATTAACTAATTCAGTAAGGTTATAGGATATAAAACTAACATACAGAAATCAGTTACATTTCTATATGTTTACAATGAATTGACTAACTTTGAATTCCTCTATTTTCATCTATAATGCTTTACAACCAAATCACCTGTATTTTCAATTAGAATTTACAGTAATAATGTGCTAAGATAAAATTTTCTGTGATATTTCTGCATGGCACATATCAATTTTTTTCCAAACTATCTTTTCAAGAAAAATTGAAGTAGTGTCTCCATAAGGGACAGAGGAGAGGTTTGTTTCATGAACAGGAAAATACAGACAACGTCTCCTTCTGAGATAAAGTTTGGGCAGGTTTGCCAGTAACTCCTTTAGAAGATTAGGAGATTCCTGAGCTGAAGATTGCTCAGCTGTGACATAAACTCATTGTGCTTATACTATCCTCCTGGGCTGTTCAAAGAGCTGTCCATGTAACTCAAGAAGGCAATAGAAACCCACACAAATGTATTGTTTCTTTTGCCTGCAGTGCAATGAGTAAGAGAGTCTTTTTTAAAAGATTATATCTATTTGTTTTTAGGGAGGGGGAAGGAAAAGAGAGGGAGAGGGAGAGAAATATAGATTGGTTGCCTCTCTCACATTCCCAGCTGGGGACCTGGCCAGCAACCCAGGCATGTGCCCTGACTGGGAATTGAACCAGTGACTTTTCAGTTCCCAGTCTGGTGCTCAATCCACTGAGCCATACCAGCCAGAATGAGTCTTGTTTTTTATCTAAAATCTCACATCTTCTGTGAAATTGTGCAAGGTATGTTGTGAATTTGCAAGTATAGCAAAGTCTCAGATCTCTTACAGTTCTTGACATAAAAAACTCAAGTGTGGAATACATTTTAAAAATCACGTATTATTTTGATGAGGAAACTAAGTAATGTATCCATTAATTGATATGCCAAGTTAGTGAAATGACCCACTGATGTTTGTTTCTGCCAGACAATATCTGGTCCACTCAGATTTTCCTGTCTCAGATGAATATTTCTTCTTTCTCCTCTGTTCTCAAACCTTCAATACTTGTCTTCTGTTTTCATTCATAATGGCCGTATTGTCACTTTTTTTGAGAACTAGAAATTGGTTGAGAATGACATATACTCTCCTCCCCTACAAATCCCCTATTAACATGCCTGAATTTGTAGAGGTTTTTTTAAAAGATTTTATTTATTTATTTATTTTTAGAGTGGGGAAAGGAGGGAAAAAGAGAAGAAGAGAAATATTGATGTGTGGTTGCCTCTTATGCTCCCCTTACCAGGGACATGGCCTACAACTCAGGCATGTACCCTGATTGGGAATCGAACCAGTGACCTTTTGGTTCATAGGCCAACACTCAATCTACTGAGCCATACCAGCCAGTGCTATTTTTATATACAATGCTTGAACTCCTATTTTACATCTAAAGTTTCCTTTGTCCTATGTAAAACCAACTCTTCCACTTGTATTCTAAATTCTATTCCCTCATTAACTGAGGGACATAATCTAAATAATTTTTCCTTCTTGTCTCCATCTTTAATTAATGTTCTCTTTCCATTGGATTGTTTCTACCAGTAAAGATATATTCAATATATCTACCATCTTTAAAAAACTCACATGTTATGTTCCTTCCATTAGTCATACCATTATTTTGCTTCTTATTTCAGTAATACTTCCTGAAAAATATCTTCTCCAATATGTTTAGTGTTACCCCACTTGATTATTGGTAGTCCATCAAAAAAATAGCCAGTTAAGATCATTATTAAATTCACTTTAATTACCAATTCAAAATCTTAGTCAATTTTCTTTTTCATTCCAAATGAGACAGTTCTTCCCTTTTCTTCTGGAGACACTTCAGTTGATTCTTAGAATGCTATATTTGATATTTGCTTCTTTTCTTACTTCATTAACCAGTCCATCTCTATCACCTTTGCTGATTTTGTAACCTGTGATATTTGGCCTTGGTTCTTGGGTTCAGCTAAGAAAGAATGCAGAACCAAGGACTCTAACACAAGAAGTTTATGTAGAAAGTCACAGAGGTAAAAGAAGTGAGACGGACGGGCTGTGTGGAATCAGCAGACAAGTTACAGAGGCTAAAGAGGGGCCCTTGGCGCTAGGAGAAAGAAAGCAGAGGTATGTGCCTGAGAAGGAAGGTAGAGAGAGAGAGAGTAGAGCAAGTGCAAGCTCTCCGGGGCCCTGGCCCTAAGGGTTTTATTTTATCTTAAATTCTTGGAACAAAAGTTATCACATAACATTTGAACTAACATCTATCTATCTATCTATCTATCTATCTATCTATCTATCTATATATATATAAAGCTAATAATTGAGTGAAATGAAGTGTATACCAACAATATGAAAACCTATGCACACATGAAAATATATTATTTGTAAAGAAAAATAAGATTATTTTGTATATATGATAAAATCAAAAAGATCTTTATATCTAAGTGTAAATAATCTTTTCTTTGGCTGAATATAATAAAAATTCTTTGGGGCTTAATTCTCATTAAGAGGTATTTTCTAATGTATTTTAATTAAAATATAAGAATATATGCAAATATAAGGTTATGTGAAATTTATTTGCATTTATGGTAAACCGATTTAAGAAATGTGATAGAATTTCATTAAAATTAATACTTAGGAGCTTTTTTTCTTTATAATATTTTTCCATTGCCATTTAGTCCCCTTATACTCCCTCCCCCCAGCAATCACCACACTGCTGTCCATGTTCATGAACCTTTTTTTTTTTTTGC
>PVKM010024094.1:0-20747 GCA_004027735.1 Carollia perspicillata
TGGATATGAGGGCCCAGGGTGGGAGGAGACTGGGGCCGATTCTGTAACTAATCTCGCACAGGAGGGAAGTCCTGACTCAAGTGTAGCAATAAGCCCAGCTGGTCTGTAAATGCATACTGTTTTAAACCAACTACTGAATTTTGGAGGCTGTTACACAGCAAAATTAATGGATACACCCTCTGCAGCCCATGGGGTGTATTTTAGGGGCAGCAGGGAGTTTCGTGTGGCTGGAGCGCAGTGGGGCTCTCAGAAGGTGGGGGAGAGAGAGGAATGGCGAGGCCTAATGTTTCCTCACCTCCTGAACTGGCAGGATGAGGAGAGCAGGAGAGGGGCCGTTATTCCTTTTTACAGGTGAGAAAGACTGGGGCCCAGAGAGGGCAGGCATGTGCCCAAGGCCACACAGCCAGTTAGCACGGGCGGGGATTAGAATCAGGGCTTTCCTTGCTGGGCCCAGGAAAGCCATGGGAGGAAGCGGGGCTTGGAGGTACATTTGCAGTCTCTCTACTTAAGACCAAGAGGCCATCAAGTACCCAAAAAGAATGGGGAGGGATGGCCTGACGGGGAAGGGATGCTGAAATTGTGAAAACTCCCCTTGGCACCGACATTCGTGGACTGCGCTTATTTATTCTTTCCATTTGGTCTGCATTTATGTATTCTTTCCATTTGAATGATTGTGTTTTTCCTTCAAAAATTCCCTGGAGCTCCCTGTATATCATTAGTAGCAAATGGATCTGCAGGTGTTAATTAGGCTGGGAAATTATAGACAGCCAGAAGCCTTGACCAGGATTCTCTGCCTCCTGGGGAGCCTCCCCAGGCCTGGAAATCAGACCAGTTCCAGGAAAGGGTCTCCCTGCTCACGTCCTGGCCAACCAGGCCCTTTTAAACCCACTGACCTGTCACTAACTTGCGTGTCTTTGGACTGGCTGCTCCCCTCTCTGGGCCTCTCCTCGTGGCCTACACCGTGAAGGGGTGGACCAGGTGAGGAGCCGTGTGGTGGGATCTGAGACAGCCAGGAGGCCTGGTGTGAGCAAACTGGCAGCAACCCTGGGCTGCGCAGAGGACATTACAGCTCCCAACATGGCTGTGAGGAGCCCGCTGGGCCCGCTCTGCCGGGAGGAGTGGGGAGGGGCTCTGTCCTCTCTTGGAAAGGGTAGGCGACAGGTGTTTTGGTCTGAACAGCAAGCCTGCTCACTGTGCCTGGTTACAGTGGCCTGTACTGATTCACTTCAGCTTCTTAGCCTCCTGGAAGGAGGGTTTGCTACCCCAGTGGCAGATGGTAGGTGACTGTCCTGCACGATGCAGTAGGTGTGGGGAGGTGCGATGCTCGGCAGTCTGACTTTGGCTTTCGGCCTCCTTCCACAATCACTGAATGTCCGCAGTGGTCCTCCCAGCCCCGTCTGCCCAGGATCGGACTGGTATTCTCTGCATGTCCCGGCAGGTACACGCTCTGCCCTTCTCTCTACTCCACCCGCTGAATCACGTGAGATCCCCTGGCCCTCTGGCTTCTGGTCGGTTCAGCCAGTGGGAAGCAGCGAGAGGGGAGAGAGGCTGGGGGTTTGTTGCCTGGTTCCCCTCCTGTGAGGTCAGGTTGCATTCCTCCAGGGAAGGCCATAGCTCCTGTCAGGTGGCCCTCTCCCAGCACCTCTGCCCTCAGGGGACTCCCTCAAGGGCTGCCTGCCTAGCCCCTCAGGTGCTAACTGCTCCCTGCTGTTGCTAGTCTCAGGGTGTTTCACTGTCCCTTAACCTGCCATTAGACACAACTCTGAGAGGGACACTGGCACAGACACCCACCCACAGCCTGTGCCAGCACCCAAAGAGCTCTGTGCTGTCACCCATAATTTCTCCTCCCCCCCACACTCTCTCCTGTGAACGAAGTGGACCGGGGTAGCAGGAAGGCCAGCCAATCAAACTAGTTCCCAACAAAGCAGTGTTTCTCATCCATCGGTGCCTCCATATGGGTCTTCAATTAATTTTTTTAATTTTAGACCAGCTTTGGATTTATAGAAATATTATGAAAGTAATTCAGACATCAACTCACTTCTCAAACTTTATTTTCAAAGGATGGTTTTTGTTATCTCTGCATATGAAAAACTAGCACAAAGTGCCTTGAATAGACTTTAATCTTAAAAGTGAACAGTGAAAACAAAACAATGCTACTGAATTTTAAAAATTGAAATAAGAAATTAACAGCCTACCAGAAGTACTAATAAACCTGATTGATTTATTAAAATATGTTCTGTGCAGAATTGGCTGGTGTGCACGTGTGAGTGCGTGTACGCACCTGACCCTGCAGAGAGTTCTCCAATTAGGCAGAGTGGGTGTTTGTGGAGCACCCGCCTCTGGGGGGCGCCGTTCTGGTGACTTAATCTATTAGCTCCCCAGAGCCTCAGGGCAACCCTACGAGGAAGTAGGTACTGTTATCATCTCACTTTTTCGATGGAGAAACTGAGTCGGGGGAAGAAACTGATCCAAGGCTGCAGCTCAGAGACACGCAGAAGCAGTCGGGGCCCACGCCTGCCCTGGTAACCACTGGATTCTGCTACAGAGAAAACAGGACTCTCTGGGGAAGGGAACTCAAGGGAGAACTACTCAGTATTATTCCCCACCCTCACTCCTGACCAACTCTGTGCCCTGAAATTCTTTAATTACACAGAAAAGGTGAAAAGACTACAAAAAGAACACCCTATCCCCTTCTCCAAGATTCAACAATTGTTAACTCTCTCTCTCTACGTGTGCGTATTCTATTTTGAACTGATATAAACAAAGCCTTTCTCCATGTGTCCTTGGCTATAGTATCAGGTTTGATGCACTTGTTATTTTTTCCAAATGCATTATAAAACAAATATATTACTGTAAAAGTAAGGAGACATTTGTCTGTGTACCTCCTAAAATCACCGTGTGCATCCTCGCTGGTATGACCACTATGTACTGGGGAAATCAGGCCCTGAGGTGGGGGGATCTCCACGGATTTCTGTGGTTCTTTCCAACAAGGATGCCGCCTAGACCCACCAGCTCCCTCTGGCGGCAGGGTGGGGGGCTGTGTGGAAAAGATACTGTGGAGTCTGCGAGGGGATGACAGCGGTGTCCTGAGGTCAGCCACCCAGACTGAGGAGGCCATGGCGCAGCAATGACATGGCTTTGCATTGGTTGTTCCCAGTGCTTCCCTGTGATTGGAGGCACCCCCCCTTTAATTGGGTATCTGCTCAGACGTCCCTCAGAGAGGCCTTGCTGACCACCAACTACAGTGCCCCCCAGGCCGCTTCGCCTGCTTCATTTCTCATCAAAGCATTTCGGACCATGACATTGTCTTCTGCACTTGTTAACTACCTAAGGGCAGGGGCACGTCTCTACTCAGGGCCACAGCCACGTGGTGCCTGGCACAGAGCCGGGCACTAGCACACGCTGAATAAAGGGCTGTTGAACGAGCCCTGGGCGGGTGGCTCAGTGGTTGGAACGTCGTCCCACACACCAAAAGGCTGCAGGTGTGACTGGACACACATGGCAGGCAGCCCACCCTTCTCCCACTGATGTTTTTCCCTCTCGCTCCCTTCCTCTCTCTCTAAAATCAATGAACACGTCCTTGGGTGAGGATTTTTCTTTTAATGATTATCGAATAAGCAGATGAATGAATCACTGGTGTGGGGTCAGAGTCTGCCTCCAGGCCTGCTGCCACCTAGGCCATTGCTAGAGCAGTCCAGTCTCTGTTTGCATGCGCTCTGTGACACGGCTCGCAGCTCCTACTTTCTGGAAAGGGGTCATATTTGGGGAGTTCCTTTCTAGGTTTTTCCATAAATATGGTATTTTATGTCCCTCCAAAACCTGAAGCTTATGATTACTTCAAACAGTAATGTAACTCCCCGAGGAAATGAGAGGGAGTCTGTGCCCAATACAGGATGCTTGCCGGAGATGCGCAGCAAGAGGAAGGGTCCTTGCTCCCTCTGAACCCCCATGATACACATTTCTGAGCAAGAGCGCAGGTTCCCATCAGGCTCTGGGCCCGTGGGATCCTCACTCCCCACCTCCCTCCCTCCAGTTTGCTCCTCTGCCCATACGTTGCTATTGGGGAGGAGGTGGGAACATCCTCCTCCCCTTGTCCAGGCGGACTTGTTGACAAGATCCTGAGCTGGAGGAGGGAGGGGAAAGTGTTCCAGCTGAGATGCCTCCGTGCTGGGTTCTCTGCCGTGGACTCACTGTGTCACCTTGGGCCTTGCCTTCTATACCTGTAGAATGGGGACAGTGAACTTGTTCTGAGCCCAAGGATAAGAAACTGTACTAGGTCAGATTTCCAAACCCCACAGGCCTCTGCAAATAGCAACTAAACCGCCCCATCTCCAGAGGCCTCGGGCACAAATCAGCCGCACAGAAACAGCTCCAGGCCCAGCTCCCCTAAGCACAGGCAGCATTATGGAGGAGAAACAATGGGAGGGGCCCTGCAGCATCCTCATTCAGAGCTGTCAGCGGGTTGCGTTAGACAAAACAAGTTCATAAATTAGTCAGAGTGGGCTGTGGCAACCTGGCCTCACACTGTATTCCTTGGCCACTTTGGCTGGGGGCTGGAAGGGTTGCTTCTTGGAAGGCCCAGCTCACAGTCCACCATGCCCGCCTCCTCTCCCCCTAGGCGGCACAGAGTCTGGGCACCAGGCCTTTGCTTAGGCCCTGCTCCTACCGGATGTGCTTCCCGACACTGGCTCAGCCCCACATTTCCTGATTCAGAAGAACTGGGTCTGGTGGGAGTTGAGGGGCCCCTGGGGTTGAGGTGCCTGGGCCAGTAGTCTGAGTTCAAGACCCAGTGTTTGGGTAAGGCATCCAAAGGGTGCCTGGCATCCAAAGGGTGAAGAGTAAATGAACTCCCAGGCTCCATCAAGAAACCCCCATTGGGACTCTCACTCCCTGCATAGTAACCATCCATCCTTTAAGGTCAGCATCAGGACACTTCGCCCAGGAAGCCCTCCTGGAATGAATGGCCCAGGTTCAGCCCCTGACTCTCAGGCACATGTGTTCTCCCAAGGTCGGGAGGTCCCGGGCTGGGCGCAGCACGATCTTTCCTGGCCACCCTGTGTAAAATCCCGGCATCCCCCCTGCCTTAACACTTCCCGTCCCAGTCCCTGCTTTATTTTTAAGCACAGTCCTTATTGCCATCTGATGTACTTTAAATTTGTTTACGCGCTTATTTACTGGCCCTCCCACTAATGCAAGCTCCATGAGGGGAGTGCATGGCCTTTTCATTCGCTTTTATATCTGTGTGCTTAAGAAGCGCCTGTGAACAGTAGCCTCAAATATTAATTAAATGAAGAATGAATACAAGAAAGGGTACGCAGCATATGCAGAGGCTCAGAGGTGTGAACGGGCGTGGAAGAAGATGCTGCAGAATGCGGGATTCCTAGAGGGAGAGCCTTGTGGAGTGAGGGCCGGGGAGGACCAGTAGTAAGGCCCCAGCTGAGAAGGGTCTTGAATGTGACTGAGGGTTAGAGGGCGGTGGGGGCCATGGGAGGCAGCGTATTAGCTGGTCGAGCAACAAGGCCACATCCGGGTTTTAAAAGACCCTTCTGGCTAGGTGGAAGGACTGCAGGGGGAAAGAGTGGGAGCAGAGAGAACAGTGAGGAGGCTGTGCAATCAGGCAGGCAAGGGAGGCGGGGTGCCTGGCCCAGAGTGGGCGGTGTGGTGTTGGGGGCTGGAGAGAGACTGGTGGTGGAATCAGGAGGGCAAGCAGGAGTCGTGGGCTGGGCTGGGGTCTGACCGGCTGTGGGGAGTGGGTGGGACAAACAGTCTCTTAGACAGGCTTTTCCTGGCCAGCCCCCGGTCCTGGTCTGCCAGGCAAGCCTCACCCCAAAGGGCTACCCCGTGAGGTACAGGGAGCTGGAGGTTCTAGCTGCCACTGGCTCTCAGGACTCCGGGGATGGGTGGTGTCTTCTGTTAATGTCAGGAAACTGAGGTCAGTGCTGCCCTCCTAGAGTCCGCCACGTTGAGCGTGGAACAAACAAATGGACTCAGCTGCCTCCAAGTGCCAGCCTCCTGGAGTCTTTGGGTGTGCAGCCCCGTGGCAGAAGGGAACTGTTAGGGATTGAGCATCCACTGTGTGCTAGGCATGGAATGACTTTTTCATATGCATTTCATCCTTATAAACAGCAAGGCAGGTATCATTATTGCCCCCAATTTATAGGCAGGGAAATGGAGACTCAGAGGGACTAAGTAATTTGTTGGAGTCACACAGTGGCAGAGCTCTTTCCACTCCACCATGCTGCCTTCTGAAAGGAAGCCAGGCAACAAGCACCCAAAAAGGCATTTGTGATCATCCCAGCAGCTCAGTGAAGGGCTGGCTGCCTGGGGAGGAGGAGCAGCCTGTCGCAGGAGGTGCAACTGGAGGCCAGGTGACGCTTGTCAGCATCTCTTCGGAGGTTGGGTGGGGGAGTGGGCTGCATTTCGGGTTCCCTGTCAGCAGGGCATCTCACAGTGTGGGGAGGCCCGAGCTGAGGGGCAGCTTTGTCCTGCCCTGGACCCCCAAAGACTCCCTTCCCAGGAGCAGAGTCCCCATCCTCAGGCTGGGCCTGATGCTCTGCAGAGCCGTGAGCCTGCCACATTTGCTCTCTCTATATCTCGTAGTCCCAGAACCGACAACCCTGCAACATAGGCCCAGAGGGTAACTGGGGCTGGCCCAAGTCACATCGGTGACATCAGAGGATTGGAACACAGTGTTCAGTGGCATCCACGGGCTTTGACTGTTGTCTGCGCAGCTGGGCTTAGCCCTGCCCTGGCCGCCATGGTTGCCTGGCTGCTGGACACCCACCTGCCAGTCCAAGTCTCTCAAGGAACCAGGAAGCTGGAATTCCTGGGACTCCTGGCACCGTCCCTGCACACTCCTGCACAGAGTGCCTGCCGCAGGTTGGGTGGGGCCATAGCATCTTATCCTCCACGCGGCTGGAGAGCGGCCTGTCCTTCCCCACTGCCTGGCGTTCCACCATTGAAGCACATCCCTTTGAGTCTCAGTGGTGATGCTCAGGGGGCTGATCCCCACGGGAGAGCTAATGCCCTAAGTCCACCGATTTGGCATCTTTTGGACCTGGTGAAGGGGGAGCAGACTCGAAAGTCTTGGGTCTGAATCCTAGCCATGCCCCCAGTTTTGTGACCTGGGGAAGTGTCCCTCGCATCTCTGGGCCTCAGTTTCCCAGGGGGTTCAAATACTCCGTGGCCAGGACACAGCCTGTGCAGTAGTTTGTTAGTTTAAATCAAATAGTTGCCAACATTGAAAAAATAAAAAATCCTGACATTTCACATAAAAATCTGTATATTTTCAGCTTTTCTTGAAAAATCAGAAGAGCTAACCTCTCTGGGTCCCCACCCCTGCCAGGAAAATTCTACTGGATTGAATCACATTCTCCAGTCCCTGCAGGCCGTGTGGTCCCTGGAAAATGCTGGGTCTTCTGTCTTGAGCCAAGCTGGGAGCTGCCAACCTCCTGCCTCAGGGTCCCCAGAACCCCTGGCCCAGGTCTGGTCCCTGGGTGAGTGCTGCCCGGCCTGATGAATGAATGAGTGAACAAATGGATGAATGAATGAATGAACACAGAAAAATGATGATAAGAATAGCAATGTCTACACACTGCCACCCACTTTCCCAGAAGAGCACAAGGAAGTCCTGGCATTCTGTAAACTTTGAAGTTCTGAGAAGAATAACAACAATGAATATGTATATAGCACTTACCAAGTGCCCTGCCCTATTCAAAACGATCTTCTGTTATTTCATTTCTCCCTCACCGTAGCCCTGTGAGTTGAGATCTTCTCCATCCTGGGAGGAGAAGATAGTGAGGAGCTGTATGCCACTTATAGGGTCAGTGGGAAGATTAACTTAAGAAGCAGGGAAGTGCCGGAAAAGAGCCTCAGTAAGCCCTAGCCCTCAGCATATGCACCAGGCACTTTCGCCGGCAGTGCGCTAACGTGGTGAGCAGGTGAGCCCACCAAAGCTGGAAGAGGTTTCGTCTTGCCCAAGGTCACAGGGCAAGTGACTTGGAGACGATTTGTGAGCAGAGAGGATTCTAGAGTTGGGGGAACAGGTGACTTCCGGCAGTGGGGTAGCAGCGGCAGCGCGGGTTCTGAGGAGGGGACTGTGTGCAGGAGAGTGTCTCTGGGAGGGGCAGTGGGAGACCAGGAAAGCAGAGGACGGGCCACAGCAGCGTAATTCTCGTCCTGGTTTCAGCTTCGGCGCTTTGGGCTTCTCTGCCCTTCCCTCCCAGGTTGGCAGCAGGTGCCTGGAGGCTGCTACCCTGCAGCCTGCGCTCAGTGCCCTCCATCCCCGCCGACCCACCCAGCAGACCCTCTCGGCCCGGCTCCTCGCCTTACAGATGGGGAAGGCTCGGCCCAGAGGAGGGGCAGCCCGGGAGGCTGGAGGTGCCTGGGTTTCAGATCAGGCCCCTTACTTACACTCCTCCCAGTCCTGCCAGCTTTGGGACCCTGGCCATGGCTTTTTAACAGCTCCAATTCTCCGTTTTCTCATCTTTTATGACCCATCCAAAGTGTTTGTCCTGCACCAGGCACTGGGCTGAGAGCCTTGCAGCCACCCCATTTGTTCAGCTCCACTTCTATCCCAAGGTCACCCTGGGGGCAGGGGGGAGTGGCCTCAGAGTCAGAGTTCAGTCTCAGGTCTGGGTGAGTCCAAAGCCTGTATTCTTGAAACGAAGAAAATAATGTGGACCATTTCTGGGATAATAAAAACAAAAGAGTAGTCAAGGCTTCCATAGCTGTTAAGTGCCACGCCAGGTGCTGTTCTGAGTACGTGGCCTTACGGAGTTGTTTAACCCGCGCACCAACACTAGCAGCAGGCATCGGTGCCGCTGGTGTCACCTCCCCGTCATAGACCAGGAAACGGAGGCACCGAGAGGTTGAGTGACACACCCCAGGTCGCAAACTCGTCGGTGGTGGATCTGAATCCAGGCTTTTGGCTCTGGAGTTCACAGCCCTGTGAACATAGAGCGCTGTGCGTGACGGCCACGTGCTGGACCCTCGACCCACGTGGGCTCGTCTCCATCCTCACTATGTCTGTGGCAGAGCCAGCAGTGAGGATGCCGTTCCCAGGGGTTCCTGTCCCAAACTAGCCCCCCACCCGGGTCTGGTCAGGGACAAAGGACAGGACCACCAGGGTAGAGAATGAGCAGGTGGAGAACAGGGCAGGAGCTGCACCGCCCATCTCGCCGGAACTGAGGCAGGGCTGCCTGGCTGATGTGGGGACGGCGGAGCAGGCATTTGCCTCCTGGTCTGTATCCCCGCTCGGGGCTGCCTTCCTCTCAGCTCTCTGAGCCCAGACCTGGGACCTACAGCAGCCCCTCAGGGGCCATGGCCAACGTCCTTGCCTTTTGCCTTCCTATATCTGGCGCCTCTAAGTCCCCTTAAATAGGACACTTTTACAACATCATTCCAAAATGCTCTTTCCAACTTCTGGGACTACTTCCTCTGTCCAGAGTCTCTCCCACACCCCCCTGGAAAAGCTCTCCTTTCCCTGAGAGTAGAGTTTGTCCCGCCTTCCTCCATTGCCACCACGGCCCCTGTCACACCCCCTTCACACATTATTGGGGCGGTTTTTGTGTCTGTCTCAACCCTGGCCTGTGCCCCTAAGAGTTTTACCCAAACACACAACCCCCTCCAAACACACAGCAGCACACGCAGAAGCAAGCCACCGCGTGGAAACATGCCACTGCTCTCCCTTCGGCGGCTGTGAGCCGGGGCGGGCAGGGGGCGGGGGCTCCTGGCTTGCGTGAGGATGTCTGATCTCATTGCTCAACGATCCTCCGAAGGCTCTCAGTAAAATGGTTTGACCCCCGGAATACATACCACTACTCTCTCCTGCACAAGGGCACGTGCACACACGTATGACCCGCTAGCCAAGACACCCGTGTGCATGCTTACACTCAAACAAGTGTGTAACATCTGTGAGTTTACACACTCACACACCCCCCATCCATCCCAGCACACAGAGACACAGCTACCCTCACAGAATCTCATACGTGCAGACACCGTCAGCCTTCTACGCTCCTGCCCACACACAAATACACAATCGTGCAGACACGTGCCACGTCCCCAGCAGTGGGACACACACAAAGGTGCTGAGCTGCACAGGTGCTCCTCAGTCCCCGCAGTAGGCTGGCTGCTTGGCCTGAGGCAGGGAGGGCGTCTCCACCGACCTCCACCGGAGCTCATGCCTCGAGGAGCAGATGAGTGAGGAGTGCATGGCCCCCTGGTGGAGGGCTCTGGGCAGCGGGGGCTCTGGACTGATTGCTGGTTCCTGATTCCTTCTCGCCACTTGTGCTTTCAGACTCCCTTGGGCCCAGCAAGCCCCTGCCTGGGCCAGTGGGACCCTGGGCTCCTGAAATCCCTCCCCCAGAGGAGCTGGGTGTCTCAGGCTATTCTGGGCACAGCTGGACAGCAGCTGGTGTGGGCACGAAGGGTGTATGAGATTAGGGCAGGAAAAGCTGAAGACTAAGAAACCTCCACACCTGGCTGGTTGCCTTTAAGGATTCAGTGAGACCACCAGGAGCAGCACGACTCAGGTTTGGAGGAAGGTCGAAAGAAACTGCTCCAGAGTTCCCCCCACTTCTCCGCAGGACCCTGAGGAGCACTCATCCTGGGATTCGTGGAGTAAAAATTCCTGCCCTTGTCTGGACCTCAGGCTCCCTGGCTACTGACTCGAGTGGAGATTTTCAAACTGTTCCCGGTTTGGGGGTGCACTTGGGCGGAATGCTGCCGGCTGTGGCAGTGGGGCTCTGGGCTCCCCCACAACCTTCAGCAGAAGCACCCGGGCTCCCCAGTCTTATTTCTTCTGCATTTCTCACCCAACTTGCAGAAGTGACAAAGGCTGTTAACTGCGATCTTTGGAAGGTGTAGGCAGAAGTGACGTAAACTGTCCCCAGGGCCAGCTTTAAAATCCCCAGCATGACACTCTGCTCTTTCCTTTGCCTCCCACAGTGACAATGTCCTGAAGTCACACTGTGTAGTGGCACTGTAAGATGTCACGTAGAAGAGAGATGCTCAGGAGAGCCACTGACCTATTTTGTGTTTATGGGAAAGAGAAATAAACTTTTATTGCGCCACCCGACTGGGATTTCAGGGTTTATTTGTTACCTCGGCAGCGCCCAGGCTAGCACAGCTAATATAGTCCTCTTTGATGGATTGTGCCTCAAGAGGTTTCACGTGGATTTTTATTGAAGAAAGAATGCTACGACTGAAATCCCACATCCCAGATGTCATCTCTCGAGGTCTCCCAGCCCTGCAGTGCTGAGGCGCCCCATTGGGACAGCTGTGGGGCAGAGGGAGCCAGGAGTCTTGAGCTTGGTCTTATATCCTGGCCGCATGCCCTTGGGCAGTCTGCACCCGTTTTTGAGCCTCATGTCCTCACCTGTGAAGAAGAGGCGGTGACGCTTCACCTACAGGGGTGCTGTGAGGGCCAACAAGGAACTGCAAACTACAAAGGGGGTGACTGTGCTTCAGACATACACCATCATTACATCGTTATGCGCATCCTCCCCATGGCACCTACTCCAGGCAAGCACAGATGAGAAACGTCAAGTGGGGCGCCTGGAAGGCACGAAATATCATTCATTCATTCATTCATTCACCGAGCAAATATCTATTGTCACTGCTCTAGTTGCACAGGGTCCAGCACCAGGGCGGATGTACTGGCGGGGGGCCCGTCCTCCCCTGTGATGGGTCCTAAGCCACAAAGATAGTCCACGAAGGCAAACCTTCTCTTCTCGGCCGTCACACCCTCTGTCTAGGAGGAGAAGGGGTAGCGTCTTCCCCGATAACAATGATGGCTCACTCTCGTTGAGAATTTACTATGTTCCAGGCCCTTTATGATTTAATAAATCTTCAGTGAGGTAGGTTATTTTACATATAGCCTTTATTCAGGAAATATATTTATATGTCTCCTTTACTCAGAGTGGGAAACCGGAGGCACAGAGGGACTGAGCCACTTGTCCAAGGTTACACATGCAAGGCGCCTGGCGAGGCTGGGATTTGAACCCAGGAAGCCCTACACCAGTGCCTGCACACGTGACCACAGAGTTATTCAGACCATGTGTGTATGTGAAGGTGTGTGGGTGGCAGGTGGGGGTGCAGGATGGGGGCGGGGAGGCTGGCAAGAGAGTGGGCTTCCAAGATTAAGCAGAATAGTAAAATTTCTCCGCCACTTTGTGTCCTTCTGTCTCTTGGTGTGTGTGTCCCCAGTTTCCTTTTTAACCCCATTTGATATGACTTCGTCTTTGCCTTGCTTTAACTCTTCAGTGCCTCCTCACTGCCCTCAGGGCACAGCCCAAGATCCTGGGCTTGGCATTCAAGGCCCTCAGGAGGCACCCTCCTCGGTCTTGCTTGCTGCTGCTGTGCCGCCCTGTGCCGGGCCGTGCTCTGCTTAGCCCGAACTGCCTGAGCTGCTCTCTCTGAGCCCAGCTGGCTCCTTCTCACCCCACGGCTCTCTACGTGCTCTTCTCTCTGACTGAGGCACTCTCCCCTCTTTTCCCGCCCAGTTCCAGGCAGCCTTTCCTGGTCCTTGGTTGGGCTATGTTCTCTCCCCTGCAGTGCCACAGCCTGGGCTGTGTCACTGTCCTGCCCTTCTGGATTGTCACAGTCTCTGTCTCCACCTGACCCTTGACAACTCCTCAAGAGCAGGGCCCAGAGGGGATCCCTAACTTTCTCAACACAAAGCCTGGCATAAAGGGGATATCAGTGAACCTGTATGGGTCTGGATTAGAGGCAAGGTTTCAGGGACCCCAAGAGGATGGTCCCATACAGAATGACAGGTGGAGGAGAAGGCAGGGTGGGACCTAGGGTAGGGTATGGTGTGAAGACTAGGAAATAAGGAGGTCAGAATGGCCAGGCGTCCATCTGAGGCCCCAAGAACAGATAACCAGGCTAGTCTAGAAGGGTCGCAGGGCCAGACTGCAAACATCCTATTTGACCATGGCTAGGCCACAGCCCTGGCATTAAAAATGACATATAGTATGCCTGGTTGGTGTGACTCAGTGCATTGAGTGCTGGTCTGTGAACCAAAGGGTCACCTGTTCGATTCCCAGTCAGGGTACATGCCTGGGTTGCAGGCCAGATCCCCAGTGGGGGGCACACGAGAGGCAACCACACATTGATGTTTCTCTTCCTCTCTTTCTCCTTCCCTTCCCCTCTCTCTAAAAATAAATAAATAAAATCTTTTTTAAAAAGTTACATTCCAAAGATATTTTTTAAAAATAACATATATTGTGTAATAATAAATACATTCAAAACAGATGTATTTTTATAAGAAATAAAGACAAGCGATATAGTTTATTATTCAAACCAGGAGCTCTCTGAGAAAGAGAGGGGGTTGCAGTGAATCATTGCATTGAGACAACAGGTAAAAGTCAGAACTGTCCCGGGAACACTGGAAGTGTGGCCATCCTGGATATGAAGCATAATAACAGACACCTTTGAACCCACCTTAAACTTGACAGTGTGACTAATGCTGTGGCTTTTTCCTTATCTCCCTCCCCACCTTCCCTTCAACGGCACCCACTGTTTCAGATTTTGTGTGAACCATTTCCTCAGCAAGGAAAAAAAAAGCAAACTTGTATCACATGTGTATAAAAACCCAAACACCATGACTTATTTTGCTTGTCTTTGAGACTTATACATGTTGGATTATATTGTATGTAGTCTCCTGCAGCAAGTGTTTCTCACTCGGGATTATATTTCGAAGATTCATTCTCACAGTTGGCTGCAGCTCTGTTGATTCATTTCCACTGCTATATAGGATTTCATTATATGGAGAGAGCTTAATTTATTAATTCATTTTCCTACTAAGGACATTAGCTTGGTTTCCGGATTTTTGCCATTATAAATGGTGCTACCGTGACCATACTAGTATAGGTCTCCTGGTGCGTGTATGCAAGAGTTCCTCTAGCGTTTACACTTAGTAATGAAATCATAAGTTTTGCAGTGACTAACAATTTTCACTGCTTTAGGAGCATGGAAGAATCCCTGTTGCTTGTCGCCCTCATCGATACTTGTCACTGTCGGATCCCCTTACTGCGAAAAATCTCACGGTGGTGTTACTGCACGTTTTCCCGGTGACTCTAAGGTTGAGCGTCTTTTCTTTAGGTTTATTTTTCCATTCATATTTCCTCCGCTGTGGAATACTTGTTTATATCCTTTGCTATTTGAATAGAGTTTTTTTGTCTTCTTCTTGATTTGCAAGGGTTCTTTATATATTCTGGGCAGTAATACTTTCTTCATTATGTGGGCTGTAATATCATTTCCCAATTTGTGGCTAATCTTGCCAACAATCAGAAAGAAAAGAACTTATAGGGAGCAGAGACTATGCGTGGTGATAAGCACTTGACCAGAAACAATGACAAAATATTATTAACATCCTCAGAGAAATGAGAAAAGATGACATCCATGAAAAAAGGACAAGATACCATAAAAAAGGAAAAGTCAGCAAACAGACACAGAGTTCTTGGGAATATGATAAGAGAAAAAAGAAAACTGTAGAGGGTTGAAGAAATTTTCCAGAGTAGAGAACAAAAAGAGATGGGGAAAATGGAAGACCAGTCCAGGAGAGGTGGTGTTGAAATTCCTAAGGCGGTCCAGAAAGGGGAACACAAGGGAAAGAGGGAGCCGAGGGGAAAATGGAGGCAAGGAGGTGTCGTGCTAGAGAATTTCCTCCAAACTGAAGATGAGTTTCGGAGTCAGAGGACCCAGTGCCTGCCCATCACAATGAAGGAAAACAGATCTACTCTGAGACACGCTCAGGACACAGGAGCCTGAAGCCTTCTGGAGAGAAAGAACAGGGTGTCAAGAAAAGATTGGGAAACAAAATGGCATTGGACTTCTCAACAGAAACTAGAAAGCAATGGAGCGAGCCTTCAAAATTCAGAAAAATAATATTTCCAGCTTAAAATTCTATACCTGGTAAAATGATCAGTTAAATATGAAGCACTTTTAGAAATGCAAAGTCCCCCCAAATTTACTTCACATATCTACTTTTAGAAAGCTATAGGTAGATGTCCCCCCCAAATGAGGTAGCGAGTCTAGAAAGGGAAAACATGGGATCTAGGAAGCAAAATAGTCAACAAAGAAGAAAAGTACAGAGAAGCTTGCAGATGCTGGTAAAGGGAGAGCCCACAGTGAGAGCTGGGCAGCTGGCCTTGCCGTCAGGCAGCCAGGATGCAGCAGTCAGGAATCAGCAGGGACTTGCAGACAAGCGAATCAATACTTAACATGAGTGCTTCTAAGAGGAGATGTACTCAGATGAGGGAGTTTGAAAACAAGGGGTAAATATAAAGAAAACTAAGCAAAATAGATAACAAAAAATCAATTATTAATTCCAGGAAAAGCATAATGTCATGCAGAAACAATATCAATCACAGCATACTGTGAATAGCATTTATTTTGCTCTGATCACATAAAAATCCTGTCAAGAATTCTGGTCAAGATGGAGGTGTAGACAGACACACTTTGCTCCTCGCAAAGAAGAATCACAACTAACCTCAAAACAAAAAACACCCAGAACTGCCAGAAGATCAAACCGTATGGAAGTCTGACAACCAAAGATTTAAGGAAGCCACATTCATCCAAATCGGTAGGAGGGGTGGGACGGGGAGCCAGGCAGAGAGGACATGGTACAGCACAGAGAGGAGGCAGTAGCAGCAGAACAGGAAGCCCACATTCACATGTGGTGGATAAAAATCAGCAGGATACCTTAGGAGCAAGCAATCCCAGCCCCAAACCAGACTATGCAGCCCAGGCTTCCAGTGCCAGGAAGATAAAGCCTCACACCTTCTGGCTGAAAAAAACCAGTGGGGCTTGGGGCAGTGGAAGAAACTGCCGGTTTCTTAGGAGAGTCCATTTAAAGGGCCCTCGCAGTCCTACAACGTACACAAGCCCACCCCTTCTAGGAACCACCACCAAGGCAGCAGGTAGGAGGACATCAGTTGCATACAGGAAATGGGTGAAGTGACAAAAATGGTGCAAGTGCCAGGCAAGCCTCCAGAGGCCAGACGGTGGCATTATCCCCTCTCTGACCCTTCCCCACCACAGCACCACAAAGAGGTGAGGCAGGTTGCCCATCCTGGTGAATACCCAAGGCTCTGGCCCCTTACGACTTAACTGGTGCAATAAAACAGGGAGTCAAAGCAGCTCTACCTCATACACAGAAACAAACACAGGGAGGCTGCCGAGTTGGGGAGACAAAGAAACATGGCCCAAATGAAAGAACAGAACAAAGCCCCAGGAAAAGAACTAAACAAAACAGAGATAGCCAGCTTACCAGAGGCAGAGTTCAAAACACTGGTGATAAGAGAAATCACTGAGAATGGAAAAAACATAAGGGAAGAAATGAAGTCTATACTAAGTGAAATAAAGAAAAATCCACATGGAACCAACTGTAAAGGGAAAGAAGCCAGAATTCTAATAAACAATTTGGAATACAAGGAAGAAGTAAACATTCAACCAGAACAGAATGAAGAAATAAGAATTCAAAACTGAGGAGAATATAAGACTCTGGGACATCTCCAAAACTACTAACATCCAGTTATAGGGGTACCAGAAGAAGAGGGAGAGCAAGAATTGAAAACTTATTTGAAAAAGTAATGAAAGAAAACTTCCCTAATTTTGTGAATGGAATAGACATACAAGTCCAGGAAGCTCAGAGAGTCCCAAACAAGTTGGACCCAAAGAGGAACACACCGAAGCACGCCATCATTAAATTACCCAAGATTAAGGATAAAGAGAGAATTTTAAAAGCAGCAAGAGAGAAGCAGAGAGTTACCTACAAAGGAGTTCCCATAAGACTGTCAGCTGATTTCTCAAAAGAGACCTTCCAGGCAAGAAGGGGCTGGCAAGAAGTATTCAAAATGATGAAAAGCAGGGACCTACATCCAAGATTACTCTATCCAGCAAAGCTATCACTTAGAATGGAAAGGCAGATAAACTGCTTCCCAGACAAGGTAAAGCTAAAGGAATTCATCATCACCAAGCCATTATTACATGAAATGCTAAAGGGACTTATTTAAGAAAAAGAAGATCAAAACTATGAACATTAAAATGCAACAAACTTACAACTATCAACAACTGAGTCTAAAAAATCAAAAACAAACGAAGCTAATAACTAGAACAAGAACAGAATCATAGACATGGAGACCATGGAGGGTTATAGCTAGGAGGGGGAAAGGGGAAAATGGGTGAAAAGATACAGGAATTGAGAAAAGTAATTGGTACGTACAAAATAGCCAGGGGGGTGTTAAGAATAGTATAGGAAATGGAGAAGCCAAAGAACTTATATGCACAACCCATGGACATGAACTAAGGTGGCAGATTGCTGGAGGGAAGAGGGGTACTAGATGGGGGAAGGGCAAAGGTTGAAAAATTGGGACAACTGTAATAGCATAATCTATAAAGTATACTTTTAAAAAGTCCTTTCAAGGTATGACACCGAAGTACAGGCAACAAAAGAAAAAAAAGATAAATTGGATTCCATCAAAAGTAAAAACCGTGTATCAAAGAATGCCATCAACAGTGAATAGGCTACCCACAGAATGGGAAAGAATATTTTTAAAATCATATATATGATAAGAGGTTAATACCCAGAATATATAAATAATTCCTACAACTCAACAACAACAAGAAAAATCCAAAACAACTCAATTAAAAAATGGGCCAAGGACTTAAACAGATATTTCTCTGAAGAAGATATACGATGGCCAAGAAGAACATGAACTGAGGCTCAGCATCACTAATCAAGGAAACGCAAATCAAAACTACAACGAGATGCCGCCTCGTGCCCATTAGAATAGCTCCCATCAAAAATAAAACAAAACAGAAAATAGCAAGTGTTGGCAAGGATGTGGAGAATATGGAACCCTTGTGCACTGTTAGTGCTAATGTAAAATGGTGCAATTACTATGGAAAATAGTATGGCACTTTCTCAAAAACTTAAAAATAGAATTGCCATGTGACCCAGCAATTCCACTTCTGGATCTATACCCAAAAGAACTGAAAGTAGGGACTAGAAGAGATTGCTGTACATTCGTGTTCATAGCAACATTATTCACAACAGCCAAGAGATGGAAGCACCCCGGTGTCCACTGATGGGTGAAGGGGTAAACAGTATGTGGCTGTACATTCGGTGGGAGAATGTTCGCCCTTAAGGAGGAAGGAATTCTGACACGTGCTACCAATGGATGAACGTTGAGGACTTTATGCTAAGTGAACGAACCGGTCACAATAGGGCAGATATTGTGTAATTCCACTTACATAAGGTACCTAGACTAGTCAAATTCAGAGACGGAAAGTAGAAAGCGGCTGCTAGGGCTTGGAGAGAAAGGAGAATGGGAGTTATTGTTCGATGGGTATGATTTCGGCTTTACAAGACGAAAGGAGTTCTGTGGGCGGATAGCAGGGAAGGCAGCCCGACAGTGTGATGTACTTAATGCCACCGATCCATACACTTAAAAATGATTAAGATGGTAATTTTTATGTTATGTGTATTTCACCACAATTAAAAATAAAAAAGGCATTTTAAAATCACATAATTGCAACCATATTGGAAGGATGGGCAAAAGTTAACACACAGAAAGTTGAGTTTGTGGGTGTCTGTATGCATATGTATTTGGGGGTGCTGGGGTATGTGTGTACTGGGTTAAATCTTTACCTTTACGGTGGGAGTCAGAAGACAGTGCCTAAACACGAAAGATCAAGAACTGGAAGTGTGTTATTTAATGATATGGGGGTGAATACCAAAGGAATCAGCCGAAGGAGTTGTTAGGTGTCTCCCTCTGAGGAGAAGGAAATGGAGGTGGGGAATGAATGACTCGAGTTTTCCACAACCAGCCTTGCAGAACTATTGATTTTTTAAACTATGCAAAGTAAAACTTTGATAAGAAAATATAAAATGAAAGCAAAACCAAAACAAAAACAAACGGATAATTGCTGGGCCTCCCCGCCGAAAGCCGTGGGACTCAGGCGGTGGGCACCCCAGGCCTGGTGGCCTGGTGGCCTCCGCGTTGCCTGGAGGAACCTGTCATCATGGGCAGGGTGAGCAGGGCTCCTGCCCTCTGTCCTTTCCCCCAGATTACACGGGAGACACAGAGCTGGAGACCCTGAGAGAAGCCAGACACATCTGGACGGACAGAAGAACATTGTTTATTTGAATAAGCACGCATTTATTTTCATGTGTATCAGAAAAATATAATTTGCATATCGAACGTGATATCATGGAGATTATTGCTTAGGATAAAGCTAAGTTTATTAAGTGAAAGGATTTAAAGGGAAATACTAGGGTGACAATAGAGGAGATAACTAGAAATGGAGATAAAAAAAACAGTAAGTCAGTTTCAGGGGCAGATACTGACTTAGTCTAAGCCTCCTATTAGGGACAGGGACCCCAAGCCCAGAGGGGGAAGAGACCTGCCCAGTGTCCTGTAGTGAGTCAGTGGAGGAGCAATGTGCCCCAGCTCCGCTGAGAGCACGTGGCCAGCAGGCAGGAAACCAAGGCCTGGTTTGTCCTGTTCTGCCTCTAGTCAGCTCTGAGACCCTGAAACATCTTCACCCTGTTGGTTCCTGGGGGTCTCCCTCTGCATAATGAGGGGGCTCTGTGGCTAACAGCAATAACGTTCATGATAATTACAGACAATCCTTACGGAGTGCTTACTGTGTAACAGAAAAAACAATCCCGATGCACTAAACGAACACTCACGTGGGGTGTGCTGTGCACAGACAGCGCTCCTGAGCCCTCCCTATGTAGTCACTTGTCCCACTCCCACGGAGACGGAGACAGGACGGCAGCCGGGCTCTAAGGCGACCTCCAGGATTTCTGCCTCCTGGCTGTCACACCCCTGTACAGTCCTTCTCCACACGGAACAGGGCGGGCCTGTATAACCAGCAGGACACTGAAGAAATGATGGAGTGTGACTTCCCTAGTTAGGTTGTAAAAGACACTGTCACTTACCCCTCTCTCCCCCCCCATCAGTCCCTGTGGCGGAAGCTGGCTGTCATGTTGTAGGGACACCGAGGCAGTCCTGTGGAGCTGAAAAAGCGAGTTGTCCGCCTGCCAACAGCCAACACGCCAGCCACTGAGCGAGCCAGCCCAGGCCTCCAGCCCCAGTTAGGCCTTCAGAAGTTTACAGCCCAGTCGATGCTGTGACCCAACTAAGCTGTTCTCAAATTCTGACCCACAGACACTGTGAGAGACAAGAAATATTCACTGTGGTTTTAAAGTGTGAAGTTCTTGAATAACAATGTCATTCCTGTTTTATAGATGAGGAAATTGAGGCCCAGAGAGTTCTAGTAACTTGTCTCAGGTCACACAATTACATGTGATTAAAATCCTGGCAGTTTTGGACTATATAAAGTTCATGAAATGAATTGGAACCCTTCTCGTACAGCAGTGAAGACGAGGGGGAGGGTCGGGCGGTGAGAAACACAGAGAGACAGTGGCAGAGAGAAATTGGCAGCTGGTTCAGAGTACGTACAACGTGAGGGACTCGGGCTAGACTTCTGTAAAGGGAAAGTAGTGAACGAGGGAGAGCTCTGCTGCCCCTGCAACTCAGCCGTGATTGGCTCAGGACCTCAGTCTCTGACCCTGCATGGGCATGTGACGTACCCTTGGGTATCTGGGGGTGGGCCTCTGATGCTCCTGAGCAGCCCGCTGTCTGGGGTTCTTATCACACTGTGCTGTCACAGTGTGTCCTCAGACCAGCGATCTGGAGGGCTGTGATGGGGTCTTGTTAATCTGCGCCAGT
>PVKM010024095.1:0-20737 GCA_004027735.1 Carollia perspicillata
GAATATGTACTGAGTCAAGGTAGCTAATTTGAAAATAGTTGTCCCGAATTTCTTTCCTGAGTGGTTCCGGTTTGCTTGAGTCACAAGAGATATCATTGGCAAGACTTAGATGGTGGGCAGTGAATTCATGTTTTTTTACTTTAGGAAGCGCAGAGGCGGGGATGAGGCACTGCTGTAGTTCTGGCAGGTTGTCATTTATCTGGTGTCATTTAACTTGGTTGCCATGGGCCGCTGCTGAGCCCCCAGCAACTCCAGCTGCCGCCTCATCTCCTCGTCAGGATCTTGGACTCCTTGGCCTTATCCACTCTTTACTCGCTGAGAACAACCACCAGCTGTGACTGCTGGACCCTTCTACCGCCGAAGCTGGGGGCTTGGAGGCAGTGGAGACTGATGTCCGTTGCACCCCATGCTCATAGATCCCATTTATTTTTGCACATTCTAGTTTCTCTTTTTTCCCTCACTTCAGGTCAATTTCCCTTAGCAACTGCTTACCCTGCTGACTTCTACCCACAGCTCCAAGCACAGATAGCATAATGAGTTCCCACAACTGTTTAAGGTCGAATCCCTAGAATAAAGTATTTATTTATATAAGGGAGTGATTCTGTTTCTCTGATGAAACCCTAATGGACACAGATCCTCCCAAAAAATGAATTTTGTTTCTACCAGGTTAATAAAATGTTTAAAATAGCACTTATCTCCCACTATTTCTTTCCCGATTTCATCATAGTTCAAACACTCTCTTCTCTTGTTTACAGTTGCAGTCTCAGGATTTTCCTCACATCACTCAGCTTTTGCTTATTTCCCTTGGCTGGCTTCTCTTTCCTACCCAGTTTCTGAATGTTGGAGTGTTTCAGCCCAAACTGTCATTTCTATCTAAACTAAGTCCAGGTGGATTCACACATCCACTTCTCTATGCTGATGACTCCCCCATTTCCAGCTCTACCAGATCTCTAGAGCTACAGATTTATGTGACCAGATTGCCTCCTTGATATTTTTACTTTCATGTTGGGTGCAACCTCAAATATATGGCATGAAAAACAGAACTCTTGACTCCTCCCCCTTCTCTCTCCAAAGTTGTCTTGATCACATCTCTGTCTCAGCTAACGACACAGACCACCCAGTTTGCTTGCATAAGCCACTGGCCAGAGAGCTTTCTTGACCATTTTGTGTTTCTATAAATTTAGGTGTCATTTTATTAGATATAGTATGTTTTTATGTGGAAACAGAGTAGATGCCTAAACACTATTCTTTGGAGTAATTAAACCTGAATAAAAATGCCACAAGTTTGATTTTCTAGTAGAGAAATTTGGCATATATTTGTAATAAACCAAATTGGCAGATTGTTAGGTGTTTATCTATAAATATTTGTCTTATCAATGGCTATGAAAAGCTGAAATATATAAATACTAAGAAACTTTGTTTAGATGGAAAAAATACTACTTCCTGCCTTAAATCTATTGCTTACATATACATAACATCGATAAGTCACTCTACCTCTCATAATCATGTTCTCTACTTGTAAAATGGAGAAAATAACACTTTCTCTAGCTAATTCACAGATTGGTTGTGAAAGTTATGTAAAACTACTTATATGACCATAGTTCTTACATACTAAAACCCAGATCATGTTTTGTTATGTTTTCAGTCAACTGAATGAAAGCTACAGTCTTACTTCCATTGTTAATCTGTGTCCTAAAAATTGTATTTTTATGAATAATTTTAGTTTTCCATTTAAAACTTGGTATGTATTTCTGCATGTTTCCATGTAATGCAAATAATATTTTAGCCTCTCCAGGCTTCTTTCCCTCATCCTTAGGTGAATAAAAGCACAGGACTTAAAGATGTAAAGAGATTTGACCACGAGCAAGTACGCAGTGGATGCAGTTTCCTGTTATTTTATGGCTACGGAAATAATGCAACTGAGATCACGGAGCAGAGCCTTTGAATGCATAATAAAATATAAAGCAATGACCAGCATTTAAGGCAGGCGAGTAGTCAGAGTGCTTATGAGACACTTCTTAGGAGAAGGCCCCAGCCTTGAGTGAAAGTCACCAGGACGAGTTTATCCAATTTCAATGCGGCCTTTCTCTCCTAACTGCGGATGAATTTGCCAGCATAGGAGTTAGCTCTAGATTTAATGTTCTGATAATATGCTAATAGCCACAATAACTAATCCCAATGAATTAATTCCTCCTGTACTTGTTGAGTGTTGAACACTCTATGTACAGTACTGAATTTCATCTTTACAAACCCTATGGAGAGGATCCTGGCATTATTCTCATACACAGGGGACACAACTGAGGTAGGCCACTACGTATGAAGAAATAACTATAAGTGTAAAGTGAAAGTCCTACATTTTTGTCCATGTTAGATGATTCATCTGAATATATACATATGCATACATATATGTATATGGATATATATGAACATGTATCCATACATATATACATATGCATATATGTATACATATATATATATCCAGAAGGTATCCAGCCATGTAATATGAAAAAGAAACCTTTATTGAAGGAGATACAAGATACAAAAACACTGTATACAGGACAATGGCACTTCAGTCCCCTTCAAAGTAGGCATCGTGGGACCTCACACAGTTCTCCCAATCTCTATCAGCTGCCTTGTCATATTTTCCTGAATCTCATCAACAGTCTGAAATCTCTTTCCTTTCAAAGGTGATTTTCGTTTTGGGAAAAGCCAGAAGTCATAAGACACCAAATATAGGCTGTGGGGGGCTGAGCCACCTTGGTGATTTGATGTTTTGCCAAAAATTTCTGCATGATACGTGGTATATGAGCAGACACGTTATCCCCTGATGAAGCTGCCAGTCACCAGTTGCCCATAGCTGTGTCCTCCTGAATCATCCGAATAGTTTCCATGGAGGAATGGCCAAGCTTAATACAAAATTTGATGCAGATTCATTGCTCTACTTGCTCAGTCATTTTGAATGTGACAGCCACACAGTACACATGCTCACTCAACGGCATCTACAGCCCCCACTGACTAGTATGGTGAAGTCATCATTGTTCATGCATGTGCGTTCCTGTCCATTCCCCTTGGCTACCAGGTTACATTGACGTTGTGCAAACCATTTTTGTTATGTTAACTGGCTGAACTTTTTCCGGACACTATAAATATGCTGTATTTTTGGACCATAAGATGCATCTAGGTTTTAGAGGAGGAAAATAGGGAAAAAAATTGAAGCAAAACATGTGGTAAAATATTTAATAACATAAATAGCGTAATATTTCACCAATGTAAATGTAAACAGAACTCAACAGCAGTATTAACAACCATTATTCCTCCCAAATTTGGGGGGGAAAGTGCATCTTATAATCCAAAAAATATGGTATATGGCATTTCCTATATAAATTACTTTATCAATCATTAGAATCACTGAAATTATATCATTTTATTATAGTTTATCTAATACAGAGAGAGGAAAAACAGAACAAGGATACCATGTTAGATTTAGTATAAAAATACTGTCAAAATGTTTCAGTGAATTGAATACACATTAGTAGGAAAAAAGATCAATGAAAGTCTATTTCTTTATAGTCATTTTCTGAAGGTAGAAACAGCAACCAGGTAAAGCTCTTCCTATCTTCAGGTTAATTAGCCATGGCAGTTAATTTGGGGGTACAATACCATCCAGATATTTCTGAACAGCTCAGCTGATTATTTTTTTCCTCCTGTGTACAGATTCAATAGAACAGGTAAAAATTGAAAAAATTCAATCACTAGTTAAGGTTTAGGGTTTATTTTTTGTTGTTGCCAACTTTTGTCTCTATATTTTTCCAAATTTTGGTATCTTCATAAGACAGGCCTTGAGTACACAGGCCAGTTCTCTTAAGGATGAGTATTGTGCAAGGATTAGGAGTGCTGTGCATTTTTTTATTTCTGTAATATCTTCATCCATTCCCTCACAGAGTTGGGCAATGTAGTGTTATACCCTCGCTCTGATTATTCCCTAAGCAAATTCAATACTGAGGACTCTTGATAACATTGCTTTCTCATTAACTTGGTCTTTCTTGTTCTATAATAGTCAGTATCAATTTCCCAAAGAGAATATTGTGGATATCTAACAGCCAAGGTAAGTAACTCATTGCTGGAAGAAGATTAAATTCTCATGTTACCTCTTTTTTATCATTTAATTAAATGATAAACACACATGAGTTTTTATTTTGAATAAACATCACACTGATATTACATATACATATATAAATAATACTGAAAAGTCAAAATAGGATATAGAAGAAATGAAACTAAGGGATATTTCCATTATTTAATTATACGACTTTACCCCTGCAATGGGTAATCAACAGCATCACATTCCTTTTTTGTTGGTGGTAGTAATTTACAGCATCACATTCCCTTTTTAAAAAGAAATATCTGAAGCATACTGGTGGTCTTGACAAGTCTTGGAGATAAGGTAAAATGCTTTGTTAAAAACCCTCCTTATTGTGTAAGCATGCATGCATGGGTGTACATTAGAAATGGGTGGTGATTATTCTGTCTTCTCTTTGTATATTTATACTTCAACCAAAATATAGACTTATCAAAATCACCCTCATCGTGACAGTAAGTATTGTGTAACAGCCTGACTGCAAATGGCACTGTTGTGGCTACTGAACAGCCAAGATCGATTGTGATGGAGCTTCTGTCCCAGGAGTTTGAGACTGTGGCAGGCACCTCTTTCTGGATGTGCACCTCTGTCAGGGGAACATAGGCAGTTAGAATACAGACATCAGATCACGAGCAGCTCGTGAAGTAGCTCCAGGATAGAGCAGTCAAAGGCACATGCATGTCAGTCCATTATATTCAGGATCAATATAAGTACATAATTAGGGTGAAGACCAAGGACAGTAAGCTGTGTGAGCCTAATGTTCTGAGTAGGTGATGATTTACTAACTTATTTCAGAATCTTCTCAGGAAAAAGGGGTGTATACTCTATAATGGACATTGTTCTCAGATGTACCGCCGGGTATTTGCCAACATACACAACAAATTCTGTCTTATTCAGTATAAAAGTATGTCAAGATATTCAATGGTAAGTTCAAGTAAATGCCTTTGTATTCCCTTTGCTTAATTAGAAAATTTGCATAAATTGTCATTGTTTCTGTCTTTCTCCACTCTGGCAGTCAGAGAGTAAAACTAGCTGAACTGAGAAATCCTGACTTTCTCTAAGGTATTTAATGTCAGAAGAAAGCAAAAATATAGAGTTGGAAAAAACTTTCATGTTTGTCATAAGCTTCAACCTGGACTTTAAAAACAAATCATATCATGAACTAACTAAACATGATTAAACATTTGACCTTTGTTTGGAAAAGTGCATATAATTGTAAGCTTTCCTAAGTGAATATACATAGGTATAAACATCTGCATTCAGCAAACCTTAGCACTCTGAAGATTTCTGTTTTCCATCTCAAAATTAATAAGATTATTTCAGTGTTTTAGCCAATCATGTATTTACTATGCAAAAAAATTAGTTTCTTCTAAAGGAGATTAGTAATTTCCTACCATCTTCATTTCACTCTCATATTTTTGTATATCACATGATGATATAATTTCCTTATTTCTCTTTCTTAGCAAACATGTCGTCAAAATAGAGAAGTTTTATTTCAGCCAATCATTATAAAAACAAAACTAGAATAACAATAAATATCAGATGATGCTCAATTAAATAAACCTATAATTGTGCAAAGAAAAAAACTATTTCTCTCTTTCCATATATATACTAGTTGACTTTATCTGTATTATTTCAGTTATCACTTCAGTAACATGTAAGGGAACAGTTTTTCAAAATGCTTTCCCCTTTAAAATAACAGACTTCTTTTCCCCATTTCTTTTCCTTTTTTAAAATATTTTATCAGGAATCTAGAACTGCACAAATAAATGGATTAAAGTAGACCAAAAATTAATTAAATTGGTTTATTTATACAAAAGGTTTCATTACTTGCTTTACTCCAGTAAGGAATACAATCTTTGCATCAGAATAACAGAAATACTAGTGCGTAGAGAGACTATGAGACCAGCCAGCAGTTCTGACTTAGTTTCTTACTCCTTTTACAGTATTGAGTTTCTCTGTGAATGCACCCCTCCTGGTAACCATAGGAACAGCATCCATTGTGGTTTCTTGAAGCAGAAGAGCAGCTAGTGCCCAATGATATCTATGAGGAAAAACGTGAACATAATTACATCCTAATTGTTATATATGATATCTCACATTGTATATTAGATGTTAATGTCCTCTGTGCCTGAGTGAAGAATTAAATCTGTGACCTTTCCTCCACAGATGATTCTGATGGATGACATTGAAAGCAAATTCTGTAGATCTGGGGGAAGAAAACTAATGAAGGTAATAAAACCTTTTAATTTTATCCATGTGAAGTTTGTGAGTTTAAAGCTTTGTAAAATAAATCCTGTCTTACTTCAGCTACTTCAGATACATCTGTTGGTGGATGAAAACTTAGGTAGTGATTTTTGCTTTTGTAATCTGGCAGTCCATTTAGAGCCTTTTTCAATATCCTCTGAACTATTTATAAGGAACAGTAAATACTTGGAAATAAATATTTTATCTGTATTCTAATTTATTAATGTTTAAATTAAATTTAATGATTCACTATATTTTTCTTTTCAGTATACTTCTTCCATAGGTTAAGATGTCATACTTTCTTCAAAAAAGAAGGTATTACGTGATAATTAACTTTAGAGCTTTAGAGAAATTTATATTTAATAGAAGTCCATAGTCACAATTATTTTTTAAAGATTTTTTATTTTATTATTTATTTGTAGAGAGAGGAAAACAGAGGGAGAAAGAGAGGAAGAGAAACATCATTGTGAAAGAGAAACAGCAGTTGGTTGCCTCTCGCGCTCCCTGACCTGGGACAAAACTTGTGACCCAGGCACGTGCTGCAACTGGGAATTGAACCAGTGGCCTTTGACTTGGTGGAATGATGCCCAACCAATGGAGTCACACAGGTCAGGGCCATAGTAGCAATTCTTGATTAATTAATTATTTAGTCAACTTTTCTGAATTTATATGGGCCATTAAGGCACTTACCTTCAAGATCTGGAAGTAATTTTTCTTGCTTATTACTTAACTTTCATAGTATTAATTAATTAATTGATATAATATAAATTAATAATTCACAAATTAAAATGTTTAAATGTATAATAATTTCATGAACATGATGATAAATCTCTTACTGTAGAGCTTTTATAAGTCAGTCACACAATATAAGGATCATAATCTTTACGAATTCTCAAATATCATTTTAACTGAATACAAAAACATTTTCTTTCAAATATATGAAAATCTTTAATTGAATAATTATATTTTATTGACCAGAATTTTAGAAAGCATATAAAACAGGTTATTCTGTTTGGACATAACAATAAAGTCCCATTCCTAAGTAGTTCAACTCTGGTCCTCAGCAGGGCTGGGCAATCAGGGAGTGACTACATTAGCTTTCTGTCTCTTTTTAGAAGAGGCCATGGAGACTTCTCATTAAATATGGAGACTCGGTCATCCTACAAAGAGATTGTAACAATCCATACTCATCACCAGAAATTCCTTCCTCCAGAA
Source organism: Carollia perspicillata (assembly GCA_004027735.1). Taxonomy (NCBI): domain Eukaryota; kingdom Metazoa; phylum Chordata; class Mammalia; order Chiroptera; family Phyllostomidae; genus Carollia; species Carollia perspicillata. The sequence continues at coordinate 7,601 of PVKM010024095.1, forward strand.
AAAGCTACCTTTGAATGCCACCAAATGCAGGGATAGCTGAAATGCTGGAGTCAGCTCTCCAGGTTGCAGGGCAGGCCATGGGACCAGCAGTTAGGCTGCTCACCAAACTTCCTGTCTGCATGCAGAATCTGTGCTTCTCACAGACTTTGATGAATGATATGTGACAATGGTAGCAACAATTATGCCATCCCAGACAGCTAATTCTAAGCTCATGCTAGGTGGTAATTGAATAAACTTGAACTTTAACATTAAAGGGTTTTTTTCTTGTTTATTATTATTATTTTTTTTGGATTCACATCTTTGCATTCCCAAAATGTAAGCCTGCCTGGTCAAGTGTACACTCTCTACCTCAAAACTATTCACCTTAAAACCACCAATACTTTTTGGGTGTATTAACCTAGAAATACCCAGAAACAGAGATTAAACTTATTTTTCCCCTTTCCTTTCTATTTATAAGTTATTCTTGCCCTTTTTTCCCATCTAGGTCTTGATTACCATCTTCTTGATTGTGACAAAAAAAAAAGAAAGTTGAATCTCTGGAAGAAGAGGTTGAGATACAGATGTTTGGGGTAATGGAAACTCATGACCCTCTCTTCAAGAAAAATCAAAATTTTATATCAATAAAGAAGAGACAGAATGCCCATCATAAACAAAGCAACAGAAAAGTGTTGGAGAGCCTGTGGAGAAAAGGGAACCCTAGTGCACTGTTGGTGGGATTGCAGACTGGTGCAACCACTATGGAAAACAGTACGGAATTTCCTCAGAAAACTAAAAATGGAACTGCCTTTTGACCTAGCAATTCCACTGCTAGGATTATATCCTAAGAACCTATGCACTCCAGCGTTCATAGCAGCACAATTTACAATAGCCAAGTATTGGAAGCAACCTAGGTGCCCATCAGTAAATGAATGGATCAAAAAACTATGGTACATTTACACAATGGAATTCTAAGCAGCAGAAAGAAAGAAAGACCTCCTACCCTTTGCAACAGCATGGATGGAACTGGAGAGCATAATGATAAGCGAAATAAGCCAGGCGGTGAAAGACAAATACCGTATAATCTTACCTTTAACAGGAACCTAATCAACAACACGAACAAACAAGCAAAATATAACCATAGACACTGAAACAGAGAACAGGCTGACAGTGACCAGAGGGGCAAGGGGAGGGAATTTCAGGGAGAAAGGGTGAAGGGTTTGCAAGAATAAGTATAAAGGACACATGGACAAAAACTAGGGGAGGGTGGAAATGGGAGGGAGGTGAGGAGGGCTTGGGGGTTGGGGTGGGGTGGGGGGAAAAGGCAGAAAACTGTACTTGAACAACAATAAAAAAAGAATTTTAAGACATAAAAAAGAAGTGAGAGAGAATTACTGAAGATACATAATGGATTATATGCATGCACACAGTCCAACAGACACTGTGATTGGACATAAATTTACATAGTAAAAAAGAGGGAAAATTAAACTTTATTTTCATGACAGCCACATGTTTATGCCTTGTGAGAGACTCCCAGGTGAATTATGGACGTATGTGTTTAAAGTTCCAAAGGTCGAAAAGCCATCCCACTTACACTGTAAAATCAAAAGTTTGAGCCAGTTATATTTTCAAGAAAACATCTTAAAATGTGGAGGGGGAAAAGCTGCCACCTTCCTCCACTTAAATAAAGAAAATGTTATCATTTAACTTTTATAATTCCTTTCCCAACAGAATATCAAGGACATCATATGCATTTGTCTCCCTCAAGAAATTTTCAGTTTATCATAAATGATGATAAATATTACTGGTTTCCCCTGCTATCCAAAAGCAGAGCATTCTTATGAAACCATTTGGAAGCCAAAGTGACATAAAAAACAACAACAACAATTGCCATTATAATAATTTACATAAAAAAATTGCTTAGCATTCCCAGAATACCCCCAAACTTAGCAAATCATACCAAATAACACATAAAATCTAAAAAACACTAATACACAGTAAAAGCAGAAATGATAGGATATATACACAGCTGTGTAAAGTATAAAGTAGAAATAATATATGTACAGTAGAGTTTTTCTTACTAAGCAAACTGACTAGTTTCTTTTTAAGATAACAGGACATCATGTTCTGTACACCATCATACATTCACTCAAGCTAGAGACTTTCCATTTTATCTATTACCAGATGCTGATTAAAAGAGATGATTTGCTACTAGCAGAACCAATAGTCACATCGACAGCTTTCAGGATTCTTTCTCTCTTCTTATAAATAGTGCCAAATAGTCGATGCAGGCAAGTTCAAAGCTCGATCAATGATTTTATTTTGTTTAGTACATTTGAAATGCTTAATGACATCTGGTTTTATGCTAGGTGTGACAATGTTAGAAGGGAAATAACAGTGTATCCATATTTGCAGGTGTGTGTGGCAGCAACATCAATTACAGTATGAGACAAATTCATATTCCACAGTGAGAAATGGCTGGTGTAATATTATGAGGGAATAGAAGGCATAGGGATAGTAAAGGGTAGTGGGGGTGTTCATTGAGACTGTCTTGCTGCCTTTTGCCTCTTGGAGTATGTTGAAAGCTAGTAATAACCCTTGGACAAAGTCTAATGTATGTGTGTTGGTGTGGGGGGGAGTAGAGGGGTTTTTTTTAGACTAAAATTTGACATAGGCTTAATGTACCTTTGTGTGATTGCCTTAGTTTTTCCCATCATTTCTCACAATTATCCTATTGTTTCATTTGTATGTGTCTAAAGAAGGCATTATTATTAATGCTAATTGTTACATTAATAAAATGTAATTGATATTTCCTTTGCATAGCACTTTATAGTATTAAAATATTTTCACTTAAATTATTTCAAGGTATCCAATCTTCTGAACAATTTTTGAAATAGAGATGAATTATAATCGCTATTTTATGTTCCATGGGGAAGATTGGGAAAGGCCACATCAGCAAGAGGAAGGAAGAATAATTTTTTAACATCTCTATTGATTTGTTGTCTATTGGTGAAACATCAACAGACTTTACAAATGACACATGGGCATAAAGTAAATGAAACTGTATTAAACATTGGTGCATAAATAACCCACACAAAACCAATGAAATCAAAGAAAATAAGTTACAATTCTTGCAAAGTTTATTTTTAGAACAGTTCAGCTGTTTATTATCATGATGTCGCTATTTTAATAAATAATGTGATGTTCTTAGAGAAAACGAACACATAAAAATCAATGCAAAACAATGGTTTAGCCATGAGGGTTTAACAGCAAGCTTTGTTTTTCTCTCCTCTGTAAGACTTTTCTGAACAGTGGATTTTTCAGAAGCTCTGAGAACAAAGCTTCATATGTATCATCACAGTCATTTCTCCCCTTCTGACTACCTTTGTTCATAAACTTCAAATATTATTGAATTTGTTTATTTTGTTATGTGGTTGAATTACTTTTAACTAGGAACTGGGGATTTCTAATCCTCTTAAGCCAAATTATTTTCCTTCTCAACCATGCACTAATGCACTCATGATTACTTGGTGATAATGTATGTTCTTTAATTGGCACTTTCACTAATATGCTGAGGCTTATCTGGTGTCGGACTCCTCCTGCCTTCCCCGCCGGGATGAATTATGAGGGTCATCCCATGCTGCACATCATGGAAAATGAGACGAGCTTTCAGCATCTTCTTTTGAAGACTTCTTTTCTCTGCTAAGCCAAAGTTTCACCTTACACATATTATAGAATTCACAGATGTCATATTTGCATCAGAATTAGAGATATTTATAATATCAGATCTACTGCTATATTCTCAGTCCATGTCAAGCCCATGTTCACTCACTATTTACAATAGACATTAGTCTAAATTTTGATTTTGCAGAGTGTAGGGAAAATATCATGATGTTTAACAAATTTTTAACTAGATTCACAAAACAATGATTTTTAATACATAAATGCCTTGCTAAAATATTTGAGCAAGAATAGTATAATTTTTAATAATTATGTACATATTTCTTATATTTCATAACCTTGGTTTTATTATATAATAATATATTGGCATTTTATAATGTATTGTTATACCATACTTTATTAATTTATATATGCAAATGTAATAAAGTAATATATGTACATTTTACTTCATTAAGGGAACAAAGTGCTATCCTATGTAAATAAATATAACTTTTATCAATGAATATTTTTATAATCAGTATAATCATATATTGACTTTGATTTTCAAGTCTGAGCATATTTTCAACTTTGAGCAAATATTTTAAAAAACAGAATATATTCAAATTTCTGAAAAGCAAATTCTTGGTAAACCTCTTAAAATAATATATTCTAATTATACATAATAATCAAATGGGTTAACTTGTTTTGATGGATTGCTGTTTACTGTACTGACTCTAACAATAAAAATAAATGACTCTACTTTTAGGATAATTATTGACCCTCAGAGTTGAACCCAAGTTGATGATCACAAACCAAGCAGTGTACAGCTGTAAGATCCTACATTACTAGCTCTGAATCCAATTCTACCCGCTAGAATACAGAATACAGGGTCCATGAGGAAATGGGATTCTGTGGGCTACATCCAAGAAGAACAATACTTTGCCATATGGGAAGTGCTAACGAGAGGTTTGGTGAATGAAGAAATGAAGAGAGGAAGGGTTAAGAGACTGTTTTCAATAACAATTCAGGAAACATGCACCAAAGGCTTATTTTCCTACCCACTGGGGAGCCTTTACCACTCTAGGCTATTCTTGGTCTGGTGGAGAATCAAAGATATGAGGGCAGGTCTGGCGTAAATACTTCTACCTCTTCTCTCCTTTATTCTTAATTTCTCTCCTATTATTTGTCTTCTCATCTGCTGCATCTCCCTATCTCAGGTCACAGTCTCAATTTTGCCATTCACTTCAACAGCATTATAATAGTTAGTGCATCATATTAAGATTACTTTAATTCCACACAGATAATTCTTTTCCCCCAAGATGAGGGGTAAGATTGGTAGAATCAAGTTGAGGACATTAATTCAATTATAAGACTATGATCACTATATCAACTGTAAATTTAATATCAGGTCCTCTTTTTACCTGATCATATACATCTATATGATATTTCTGGCCACTTCTCCCCATGCTTATCACAATCTTTAAATTTTCTCCAAGTATCTATTTGATCCCTCTCTACCTATGACACAGAAAGATTTGTGCTTCATGAAAACACTCTAGAGACTTCATATAAGAAATAGAGTACCCTTATACAAGCACATAATTTGTCTAAACACAGTGGATAATCTACAACAACATTCTGTGTCTACTGCATTATATGCTCTCACTGAATATTTGCTGAACAAATAGATAATTGCACGGTAAATTTTTCTATCTGTAACACATAAAGTCAGAACTAACAAAGCTATACCATAGGCATTGGAATGTTTTTGTCTTTTGTTTTGTAGAGCATTCTAGCATGTATCCAGTTGATCTAGAGTAGAATCACATCATTAACAAAGGAGTTTTTTTTTTAATAGAGGAAAAATATATTTCTGTTTTAACTTCAAAAGGTTTAACTGCTTCATCAGGAGACTATCCCTCATAACCTTAATTCTTTCCATCTTTCCAGAGTTTTATGTCATAAGTTCTTTAGAACAATTACTGTATGAAACATTATGGGAGATCATGTCATTAGGTCAAAACCGACTTATATCAAGACTCAAAGACAAAGACAAGGAAAATAAAACTGTATATTTTCCGGAATGAATCTCCTGAGACTGACAGTGGTGCCTGTGACTGAATGAATCCATAATATTAATGAAAAGAACACTGTTACTAAAGAAAGCTTCTAAAGAAATACTTTTCATCAATGGAAACACCTTCAGAATAAATATTTCTATATCAGTGTTAAACAAAACACAGTCTGTGTAAGGAAAAGTTCCATATATTTGCTAGAATAACAGTCATCTTACAGTAATTCTTCAAGCTCATTAATTACTACAGCATTTCCTAGTATGGTTGGCATCCAATATTCTTTATTCAGTTCAAAAATAGTTTATCATTGCATGATGTCTGTATTAGTCTCGAGAAACATCTCCGTTTATGGAAAATATACTTTCTAGTGTATTAAGATAATAGGGAAAAGTAAGATTACCAGTAGAAAGTTTTGCATTATAAAAACATCAGCAAAGATTTAGAGACATTTTAGAATCCGGGTAGGTGGAGAGGAGCTCATTGGGCAGCTAGGGAACTGGGAAAGCAAAGCCGATGAATCAGGGCGCTTGCAGATGTGCGTGGGAGGAGGCAGTGAGCACACAGTTTAACTAACATTGACAAAACTTCAGGACGTAGACACAATGGAACAAGGACATTAAAATGTGTACAATTTTTTATATTTTGATATCCAAAGAGGTTTGCATCACTTGCTTTTTTTAAAACAAATCAAGAAAGCATAAACCAGGGTGAAATGAAATATTTCTGGTGATAGAACTGTAGTGTAGTGAGTTTATGATATGCATTCTTTGACTCTCTGAAAAGTATTCTTTGTACTCATACACTTTAGAGCAATAGTCCCTAGCTTTTTTGGCACCAGGGACTGGTTTCGTGGAAGACAGTTTTCCATGGAAGTGGGGGAGGGGGACGGATTACAGGTGATTCAAGCACATTACCTTCAAGCTCACTTCCTACTGCCCCGGGCTGTTCCTAACAGGCCCAGACCAGCACTAGTCCACGGCCTGGAGGCTGGGGATTCCTGCTTTAGACAACCGCAGAAATTTTACCCTTATCCATGATTTGAAATACTTAAAAACTAAATCGACATTTATTTAGAACCTTTTTCCTATGTTCTTAGAAGAAACTACCGAAGGAAATATATTCTCAGCTAATAAGCCCTTGGATTTCGCAGCGGATTTAGTCTTGGAGCTCTCTCCATAAGGAGCAAGGGAACAACAACAAAAACAAATTAAGTAAACAGAAGAATATCTACTGAGTACCTGAAGCAAAACACTCCCCTGAAACGGATCGATAATGTTGTAGAAGACCCCAGGATTGATTTCCAGCTGCTGCACATGCTGAGTTTTGGTGACTACATTATTATAGTGAATATTCTTATGAAACCAACTGAAAGTAGGTCACAGCTTGCCCATTGTAAACCTCCTGTTTGTGAGGTTATTTGGGAAAAAAAAAAGTCTAATTGCTATTGTTAACAAAAGGCACATTCTACTTTTAGCCCTAACTTTCAAACAGATGCTCAGAGCAATTCAGCTATTTGTTAGACTGCACAGCTATGAGTGTAAGAAGGAAGGAAAAGTCTTTCAAGAAAAAAAACTTCATCCATATGCCACACAATAAAAGTTACTGGTATTACAATGACCCTTCTTTGTCATTTACTTGTTTATAGTCCTTTTTTCTAGGTTGTCAAGAATAGACACAGGGACACAAAATGAAAGGCTGGGTCAGTAACTATGGTGTTCATGCTAGGCATTCAGCCTCTTATCTAATGGCAATACATGGAACACCCTACAAACATTATAAATGCGGTAGGATTCCCGGTCTCACAGTCCATTTTCATCTCTGAATGGTCCTGCAAGGCTTAGCATTCATATAGCTTAATGTTTAGAATTCATTAACTTTAATAAAAAAATTCAAATCAAGACATTTACATATGTCCTAAATGTTCAAGTTTTCATATTTTGTATATAATAGCAAATGATAACATAATAAACATATGCTTATTACTTTAATGATCAAGTTTCCCTGAACATGCACCACCCTCCTCTGACTGACAGTCATATGGTTATAGTATTAGGTTGGCCAAAATGTTCATTTGTCTTTTTCCATTACATGGCTCTAGTAGCACTTAGTTGTCCTAAGTGCTTTGTGATATTGTATTGTGGGAGCTGTTATATCAGCTTGTATTTAAAAAAAGGACATCAAAATTTGTGTGGCCATTTTAATATGGAAGATAAAAGAAAATATACAACATTTTTGGCACATTGTGCTTTATTATTTCAAGAAAAGAAGAAATGCAACTCAAACACAAGAAGATTTGTGCAGTGTATGGAGGAGGTGCTGTGACTGATCGTACATCTCAAAAAAGTGGTTTGCAAACTTTTGTTCTAGAGGAGATTTCTCGCTGGATGATGCTCCACAGTCAGGTAGACCAGTTGAAGTTGATGGTGATCAAATGGAGACATAATTTAAGAACAATCAGTGCTATATGACACAGGAGATAGCCAACATTCTCTAAATATACAAATCAATAAAGTTATTGGTGAAAGTGAAAAACATATATTTTATTTTACAGAAAAAAAACTAAATGGACTTTTTGGCCAACCCAATACATGGAAACATCCAATTTCACCTCCAACATGTGAAGAGCTTGGTACCCATTCTTACCACATGAAAAATTCTAAACGAATATAAAATCAAAGATTTCCATGGCCCCATCAGAGAATTGCAGTCACAGGGCAAAGCACCATACTGAAACTTGGAAAGACAGACACATAGACAACTACAGAGAACCACAATGCAAACTTGTTATACGGAGCAGAACCCACTAGAGCCATAAACTTCTAATAAAAATGTGAAGGTAATTTTGACACATTACTGGAGACCTAGTATGGACTAGTAGTGTGTGTGAGACTTCCCGGGAGCTACAGTTCCTTCCCAGGAAGGTTCCTAAACTGCGGACTTTACCCCCAGGAATTTCCAAGAACGGCCCAACTTCAGCCCTCTTTTTGTCTTACCTAAATGGAGGGAAAAGGTAAGAAACATTTGTGGAGTTTGAAGTACAGGGACACAGGCTCTTTAAAATACTGATAATAATACAATTATAGAATGCTCCCTTGCCCCATACCTTACCATCAAACCAACAGTGGATTATGACTGAAATTGCTAAAAGACAAAGACTTAATTTAGTGAGTTCTTAGAGAGACTCTAGGGAAAAAAGGGAGATTAAAAACCAAGACACTAGATCAATTGGAAACCTCCTGTAACTATAACCAAAATAAACAGTAAACATAGCCCAGCTCCTAGCAAGTTCAGCATAAAAATTCATGCCATGTGACTTAGTGTTGGAGGCTTCAACACACCTATTTTAGGAATTAATAGATTATTGCCTAGCTGAAAATCAGCAAGGATATTGTTGAACTAAAGAGCAGCACCATGAATCAATTGAATCTAATTGACATTTATAGAATATCCCATCCAAAAGCAAACTACACATTTTTCTCAAGTTTATATAGAATGATCACAAAGATAAATACACACAAGTACAAAGAATAAAAATTACACAGTGGATGTTTCAGACTACAGTGGATTAATGTAGAAATCAAAAACTGGCTGAAAATAACTGGAAAAAATAAGAAATATTTAAAGATTGAACAATACAGTTATACGAAGATTAATAAAAGTAGATACCTCTAGAGAAATTTTAAAATGGTTGAGCAAAATAAAAATGAAACATCAACATTTCTGAGGTGCAGTGATAACAATACTTAGAGGCAACTTTATAACATTAAATACATTTATTAAAAAAGAAGGAATATCTAAAAGCTTTCTAACTTAATAACCTAAGTTTCCATTTTATGAAGCAGACAATAAAAGAGCAGTTTAAGCCAAAAGGAAGCAGAAATCAATGAAATTGAAAACAAAAAATCAGTAGAAAAGAGAAAATCAAAAAATCAAAAGCTGCTTCTTTGAAATGATTAATGAAATAGATCAGCCTCTAGTCAGGTTAATCGAGAAAAAAATAAATCAGGTAAACACTACTAATATTATAAATGAAGGAGGGGTCATCATTACTGATACTGTGGATTTAAAAAAACAATCAATTATAAATAATAGTAGTAATATTTATTATTGAAATAATGAGTGTTATGATATTGTGATGCTATGAACTATTCTAAGCACTTCAAAATTTATAATCACTTTATAAAATATGTTCATAGCCACCTTGACCAAGATTGCCTTATCAGGAATAAGCCAGTGCATAGGAAATATTTCTTCAACCCTCATTGTAAGCCAACCTGCCCTAGTTTCTGAATATGTGACAATGAATAAAACATACAAATATCATTCCTACACGGGCTTACATTGGCTTATTGCCTAAGTATATACCTTTAGACCTGGTGAAAATTCAAAATGGTTTTTTCTCCCTTGCTTCTGCCTTTGATTTTTAGCTTTATGATCTGATTTTTAAAAAAATAGTAGCACTAAATCGATTACATCATGCTGTTTGTTGTTTAAGGCTCTTCGCTTTCTTTCTCACTCAGAATACCAGTGCATACCAATAAAATATCCGTGCATGATGTAACCCTGCTTCTTCATACTACCATAACCTTCGGCTTTGCCAACTTTCTCTTTATTTACTCAGCTCTGGTCTCATGGACATTCTTGTTTTCCAGTTACCTGGAATAGTCTTCAGTTGAATAGCTACATGGCTGGTTCCTATGTGCAAGTTTGTTTTCAGGCTTCTGCACAAATAGGGTTTTATTGTTGAAATCTTCCAAGGTCACCCTGTACAAATATCCACCTCACACTGATTATTACCCTTACTCTGCTTAAATTCATGACTCTGATCTGATATAATATGTAAGCTATATTTATTTATTGTCTATATATACTTACCCACATCATTAGAATATAAGCTTCATAATAGCAAGGAGTTGGCTCAGTTCATTACCATATCACCAACACTTAGAACGATGTCCAATATGTAGTAGGCACTCAATAACAATTTATTCAATAATTAAATTTCCATTTTTTAAATACACATATACGAGTTCTCTCCAGAAAATATCCAACCTTGCACTATGAAAATTAGAGACATTTACTGAGGAAGATAGCAGATACAAGACACATTGTACATAGGACAATGACACCTCGATCCCCTTCAAAATAGGCACCTTGGGACCTCACACAGTTCTCCCAGCATCTGTTACACTGTTCAAAACACTCTGCAAGTCCTTTATTAGGATCACCACCAGTATCCCCATCGTGTTTTCCTGAATCTCATTGATGATCTGAAAACTCTTCACTTTCAAAGGTGATTTTAGTTTTGGGAAAAGCCAGAAGTCACAAGGGGCCAAATATGGGCTATAATGGGGCTGAGTCATCTCAGTGGTTTGAGGTTTTTCAAAAAAATCTCTGCAAGACCTGATACACGAGCAGGCACATTGTTGTGATGAAGCTGCCCATCCCCAGTTGCCCATAGCTGGGCCGGTTCATCATATTGCATCTCTTAGCCAACCGAAGAAAATTGAAGTAGTACCCCTTATTAATTATTTGGCCTGGAGGGGGGTTACTCATGATGGACAACACCATCCCAATCAAAAAACACAGTTAACATGGTCTAGATCTTGCAGTGTGACTTTGCCACACCTTCTTTAGACATGGAGAACCAGGTGACTTCCATTGGGATGACTGGGCCTTTGTTTCCAGATGATAGCCATAGATTCACCCTCCTTCTGTGGTTATGACCTTCTTGAGGAAATCTGGTTTATTGGTAGCAGTTTGAATCAAGTCATTAGCAACTGCAGTACGATGTTCCTTCTGCTCTGGTAGCAGAAGCCATAGAACTAACTTTTCTACAATACATTTCATGCCAAGATCCTGCATCAAAATCTCAGACACAGGAGTTTTTGGAATCCCCAGATCAGCTTTTAGTTCTCACACTGTCAGTCACCCGTCTTTGTTGATTGCAACCCATATACATTCAACATTCTCAGGTGTTTGGCCTGTTGCAGGCCTTCCATAACGTGGATCACTTTCAACAGATGTTTGACCATTTTTGCAGCATTTGTGCCACAGTTTTATTTGCACTACATTCATTGCATCATCCCCAAAAGCCTGTATCAACCGAATAGTTTCCACAGAGGAATGTTCAAGCTTAACACAAAATTTGATGCAGATTCGTTGCTCTGCTTGCTCAGTCAATTTGAAAGTACACATGCTCATTCAATGGCATCTACTGCCCCCACCAACCAGCACAGTGAAGTCATCATTGTTCATGCATCCAGTCCACTTTCCTTGACTGCCAGGTTACATCAGTGTTACACAAACTGTTCTCATTATATTAACCATGGCTGGAATTTTTCTGGACAGTCCTCATATTTTCCTGTTTTGGTATTTTTCAAATGTGTATAATCATAAAAATCTCCTGGAATGTTATCTAAGAACCAGATATTTGAGCCTACCATTAAACTATTAAAATTATTAAAACTATTAAAATTAGAATCTCTAAAACTGATAATAGATTGAGAAATTGAAGATTTAAATTTCAGTCTCTGTTAACTTTTCTAAGATACTAAATATTATACCCAGAATAGATGAGCCTTTGTTTGGGCACTTTTACAATCTTTGAGTGCAACTACCAAGTGGATAAATGAATGATTCTGAAATAGATGGAATATAAACTATAAAATAGGTATGTTGGGTAACAAACGACAAGGAACATCGAGAAAATAGAAAAATATGCACAGGTGAGCATACTCTTGGAGTAAATCTGGAGCTGAGCAAAGTACCTGGAGGCTGGAGCCTACAGAAACAGGTGAACAATGAAAAATACCATAAAAGAAAGTGATGAAAGAACTTACACCTGGAGTGTGCTTCATATTGTCTAATGTAAAAATTCTACATTGACTGAGAGCTTAAATGAAATATCCTACAAATACTGCAACAATTGGAAAAATCCAGGGAAAAAGGTCTATTTCACATCAGTATTTCACAATACTGAAGGAGTTAGTGAACAGAAATAGGAGTAAGGCTGGGAATCACTAAAAGCAGACATCTGAGGCAGGACTTTGGATTTCAGATTATGCATGTTTGCATCAGGTATTATTTGATTGCAAAAGCAGAACAATCATGAGAGATACAATGGACTTATATTCTAGGGATTCAACGTATCATAGGAGCTGGTTAAGCATTCTATGTGAGTCTGTTTCTGATGCCACAGGTGCTGTGTCTGATGATTGTGTTGCTCTCCGCTCCACCTCACATTCACACATTACACTGTGCATAGGTGAATCTACAATCTCTTTTAAAGGGACAGATGAATGGCCAGGGCAGGGTGACTCAGTTGGAATGTTGTCCTGTGCACCAAAAGATTGTGGGTTTGATCCCTAGTTGGGCCATATATGGGAGGCAACTGACTGATGTTTCTCTCTCTCTCTCTCTCTCT
>PVKM010024096.1:0-20725 GCA_004027735.1 Carollia perspicillata
TTAAAAAGAGTACCCTCTCTTTTATAAACTAAATGTTTGTAAGATCCCAAATTTATATGTTGAAGCCTTAACTCCCAATGTGATGGGGTAAATAGGGTTATATGACATCATAAGGGTAGGCCCTGTGATGAGATTAGGGCCCTTACAGGAAAAGGGGAGACCAGAAATCTCTTTCCCCTTTCATTAAAATAATAATAACAATAGAATTTTAAAAACCATACAAGCACAGAGGGAGATAGTGGAAACCTACAAGCCAAAAGAAAAGAGGTCACAAAATGAAACCTGCTTTGCCATCACCTTGATCTTGCGTCTTCCAGCCTCCGCAGCTAAATTTGTATTGTGCAAGCCACTTAGTCTGTGGTATATTGTCATTACCACCCCACTGACTAAGGCACTCCCAGACATGCCTGTGTTCTGAGTTGCAACACTGCAGGCTGATGTTTTGTTTTATCGCTTTTAGATTTGAGGTGATTTCCCCCAGTATGAAAGGAGATGGGATGGAAGATGAGAAGATGGTAATAATGTTTTCTATATATGACTTTCATTATATATAATCATATAATGAATAACAAAGTATGTTAAGTGTCTGGAACAAAATGGACACTTTTTTAAACTCCCATTCAGCTTCCTCTTTGAAAAATACTAAACTTATCTTTCCATAGTTTTAATTTTAATTTTTATTTCTAAAACAAATTAAGTCTCTCTCCATTTCCTTGGCATATCGATACCATCGCCTAAATACCTGGGTAATTGCAACAAAAAAAATATTTTCATTTCAAGTCAGAATAGAAAAGAAGTTAACAGAGAAACTAACACTTTAAAATCTGATTTGCATTTTATAAATGATTAAGCGAAATATTTCCCTGGAATCCATAAAAATATTAGTATTTATTAGTCAAATTGGTAGAGGGAATCTAGGAAGTATGAAATTAACCAAAAATAAGGTGTAAAAAAACTGGGAAATAAAAATCAAGGACACCGAGGCATGTTTCCTTTGTTTGCAGTTTTCTCGAGTGTGAATATTTCTGCCCCTAAATGCAACAGAATGACATAGATGACCTACAGCTACTCTGGTGACTTCTATGTATCACAGGCACCAAAATGGCATCCCCAAAAGAAATGAAGTTTGAATTTCTGCTCTAGCATTTTTCCTGAGTTTAATGATGTGCTTTATTTCTGATATGTCTGAAGTGTTACACTTTATTCCTAAGAATTAGTCCATTTTACTATTTTTATGTTGCATTATTATTTATTCACCTTATCCAAACATTGCAATGTTTAGGCACATTTTGTTATTTAGTAAGATTTTTATCATCGTGAAAACAATAAATTACCTCCTAGCACTAAAATCAGCCTTGTTCTCTAAAGGCATAGTTTTTGTTGCTGGTGTTGTTGTTTTGTTTGGTTTGGTTTGGTTTTTTGTTTTCCTCTAAAGGAGACAATATGTCATGAATAATACAGTGGAAATCCCATTTGGGTCATAGTTTCAGATATAAAGAGATGTGAAGAGACAAAAACCGAGACTAACAACAGGAAGTCCTTGTGTATCTTTTCATCTTTTAGCCTGTCAAAAACATGGAAGTTTGTACTGAACACAATGTCTATAATTAAAGTTCTGGTTGCCAGGAAAAGATCCCGTGTCTGGTAAAAAGATAATTACAGCTACTTTACAATTCAAATCTGCGTTCAGTTACCTTGTGAAATCCAAATGAATGCTAATCTGACCTTGTGTTTCTAAAAGGCACTATACTCTTTAACACCTTTTTAAAAATTCTATTAGAGAAGGTGACATACTTTCACATCCTCAAAACAATTCACACATAAAACAAGCACTTCAGCTACCACCCTGAACGCACTAAAGAATTTCAACAAGCATAAAGTTTACCTTTCTCAAGGACTTCACATTTTCACATGTTTCAGATAGGGCTGCTCACACTACATGTAAATGTGAGTATACGTATCGGTGAGAATCCAGACAGAGAACAGATGGCACGCTCAGACTGGGTGATTCAAGACAGTTTAATAAAAGTGCTGTTCTCAAGGGTGAATTGGGACAACAGGGCAGGGAATAGTGCAGTCCTCTGGCCTGGCAAAGGCTGGAGCCTTACTTCCTTAGGTCTAAATGGGCCGGGAGAGGAAGCAGTGGTCAGATTCCGAACAGTGGGAGTGTCTGGAGAGGGCCAAGACAGGGACGTGGCCTTCAATGAAGAGATACACGCAGTGCCCTGTGACCTGGCAGAGAGAAGGTCAAGATAATATATGCCCCCGCTTCTGACTAAACTCCAGTTAATGCCCTCCTCAGGTCATACCCTCTAAGAAGCCATAGGGCTAAAGTGCAGACTGATACGGTCCACAGACGCCAGCCTTCCGGGGCTCATATCAGAATTAAGGAGGATGAAGACTAGAACTGGATGAAGGAAAGTAAAATATAAAGGATAATATATACCCAATTTGGAAATAAATTTCAGGTAATACCTGGCAAAACAATTTTTGCATAGTATCATAATATCAATTATTTTAAAGCATTAACTTTAAAATCACCCTGTATCATTTATGTAAGGAATATTTTTATGCTATTTGAAAATACAATTTACAAATATTGCCTTATCTAATACACCTACAGAAGGTATTTTTAGCACACAATGGCTCAGAGAATTTAAAGATGTTGCTCTCAGCACAGATCCAAGAAAAGAACAAAGAATGAATGCACAATATAGTCAATAATATTGTGATAAATTTACGCAGTGACAGATGATTAACTAGAATGAGTGGGGTGATCACATTGTAAGGTATAAAAATGCCTAATCACCCTATTATATACCTAAAACTAATATAACCAACATAAGATCGCATACCAACTATATTTAAATTAAAAAGTAATTTAAATTTAAAAAAGGGTGAATGCTATAAAATAAGTGTTAGTCATATTGTTCTGACTATATGCCAGACTTTATTTTAAGCACAGTAAATGTATGAACTCATTCAATCCAATCCAGGCAACGTCAATGAATTGAACATTATTATATTATTACCTCTATTCACACATGGATAAACTCAATCAGGCAGCAAGTACCCTGTCCAAGGTCATACTACTAGGGTCAGGATTCATTCTTAAGTCATTTTGGTCAAAGTCGGTGCATTTAGATCAATATTTTCATCAGAATTATATTTTCTAAGTGACAACAGCAAGAAGTAAACATCACAGAAACAAATATGTTTGGATTAAAATGTTAGCTGTAAAATAAATAGAAAATAGATGTATGTCAGTACAATGTGAATAGAATCTTTCTAAATTGAATGTACATTAAATTTTATGTATCCTATCAAAGGATCATTTAGAGATAATGTCAATAAAATAGAGTTTTGTCATAAGATAATAATTCCCTGCTGTTATATAACCATGAATGTGAAGTCAAGTTGTTTATTTTCAAAGCAGGGAAATCAATCCCAGAATTATGTTCTATAAGGGTGATTTTGGTTCCATTATACAAAATGATGCATGTTGATTTAATAATTTTGCCTGATGGATGTTTGAGAAGGAAAATGACAGATGTTCTCAGGCATTCTGTTGGGCTTAGAAAATATACCTGGTATATGTTTTGCCTAATCAGAAACAGTCATCCATAACAGTGTTGAGGTTGTAGCCTTGTTGTAATCTGTACGTTTATGAATGAGATGATTTATGACCTGCTAAGGGTGCTGTGGCTTTAAACTTTAATCAGGGAATACTGGTCAACTGTGCAGCCCTAGGTCTAGGAGAGCAGGATATATATACTACTTAAAAATTTGAGCTGACAGCAAAACCACTATAGAAAAGTAGGTCTATTGCATTTGGTAACCGCAGTAACTCAACCTTCATTTTAGCTCCTGATGGAATTATAGTAATCCTTTACTTGGGTCCCAAATAGGAAAACATTTCAGAGTTTCACTTAGCCTAGCGTGTACACAGCAAACTCCCAGAAAGACATAATGCATATTTATGAGAATATAATAAGTAAAACCTTATATTTTAACATACGAGTGTCACTTAATATATTTTAATATTTGTAATTGTTTATGCAGTTTTCTGTATAGTTAGTAATTGTTCACTTCATGTTCACAACTATTTAGAGCGTTCGAAATTTTTATACTGATTAGCTGAAGAAATCGAGGAATGAAAGAAAGAGTAAACAGAGAAATTCAGTAAAAGCGTTAGGCATTCTGATTCCTACTCTATATACTTGTATCCAACTACAGCAAAAGTCTTCCTTTTTTGTAAAAGTATCTGTTTTTTAATGATATATGGCTTGACATCATTTGCTATCTTTTGAACAACTAAAACTCTCTCTAATCGGAAAGTATGATTTTAAATGCCTTTCAAAGCTGACCTACGAAGCCAATTTCTTTAGTCACTGTGAATAATTTTCAAGTTCATGGATAACAATAGTTTATAAAGCTAAAAACATTCTTAAGTAGTTAAAATTAATAATGAAGTTATAAAACTTGTTTACAAAATTTTACGACAATTTTCAAAATAATGCTGCTTTAAAACACCATTCTCACATTTGAAGGTAATAGCATCAGGCAGTGCTGGGTCAGTAGCATGCCTCTTCCCGCCCAACTCCTAAGTGACTGAGAGTTTCTCAGGAAAGCTGATGAATGGGAACCAAATATTCTCTGATGGGGCTGCTGTTGTAGAACAGGGTTTATATATTCAAGACAATTGTCTTCCTGACACCAAAACTCACGTTTAAACAGATGCATCCACTCAATTACAGCAGTATTAAAAAAAAAAAAGGACAAACCATTCCAAGTGGGAATTTTCCCCTGTAAGACTTAAGTGATACATAAGAAGAGAAGAATTGATACAGAGGATTTATTCCAAGATGAGAGAAAAGGAAGAACTGGGCTACAAATGGCTTTGTTTCTCCTTCTTAACTCAAAGTGTAATTCACTTCACCTCCCCTTAGGCTGCATAAGGAGAACATAAAGTCAGCACTATTATGCTATTAAAGTTTCCTTTCAAGGAAGAAAACATGGTTTTCCATTTTCTATCACTATCCCAGCCCCCTATACTTCTGTTAATATTCTCTCTGCCAGAAAGAAGTCGCTAGTAATTCTTCAACCTCAGTAGAGGAAATGTGATTTGCTACATACCAAATCCTTCCAAACCTCAGTGGCTTAAATCAACAATGACTTACTATTCCTCACCTTTCTCTCTGTTGCCTGAGCTGATCTCTCCCTATGGAAATGTGCATGATCGCTAAAGCTGGACAGGATTAGCTGGGAGATTTAAGGAGGTCTCTGTCACATCACTGGAGCCTTAGTGCTACTGCTGACTACGGTGACTTCAGCCTCTCTCTACCAGCATGGGACCTCAGCCCCCACGGCCTTCATACCTGGTCATTCTGCCCCTGGAAAAAAAGGCCTGGACCACTGGAAGAGAGCAAATGCAAATGGAGAAGTTAACAGGTCTTTAAAGGGCTGAACCCAGAACTACTTGCAAAATGTCACTTTTTCCACCATCTATTGATAGAGGCAAGCCACGAATACAAAAACAAGGAAAATAGACTCTACCCCTTGATGGAAAGATACGTAAACAGAGATATTCGGAATTGTTGGCAGCAGATAAGAAGGAATTTTCTCCAGTATTCCATTTTAGGCCTAATCCTCCTCCCACCCCAGTCAGAAAATATCCACCCTCACAAACAATTCACTGTCTCTCTTCCTCCTACACCCAGGCTTTCCTTTCCTGACCCCTTAGCTCTATCCAGCATTCTGAATTAATTCTATTCCATCTAGAAGCCAGAAGGCTAATGCCAGATCACTGTGACATGGGACCAGGCTTTGAGAGCAGTCCGTCAGTCCCTTTCCCTCTTCTGGTGGGTATGACACTCCATTCCAAAACTGGATAGATTATTCAACTTCAGCTGAAACTAACTGTCCTCGATAGATTCTTTCAAACAAAGAAATAATTCATTTACATTTATTATATAATTTTAATATAATATTTGTGGTCTTTAGGAACAAACTAGTGGGATCTAGTTGGAAAATCTACAGTTCTAATATTGTTGTCCCTAAAATGGCGCTGCGATCTTTGTTACTCCCTTAAGACATACATTTACTCTGAATTATTTCATTAATGGATTCAAGTCAGCAGTCATCAAGCAAACATAATTTTGACGCTTACAACTTAAGTAAAAACTAACTTGAAAGCAATGGCAGTGTGTGACATCTTAGAGAAAGACAGGATTCAGAGAAAGGTTGGCATCCATATTGAGTGCATATGACAGATATTAATTTTTAATATCTCCATAATGCTGAGTTCCACAAGTATTATTTTTAAGAAAAATAAGAAAGAATTGACACACACAAAAAGCAGAGTGCCTGAAGGCAAAACAAATAAAAAAAAGTGACAACAACTACAAACAAATAGCAAAGATTCCTATAGTTACATTTTCCTTGAATATGGAATTGATAATGCACTGTGTGGTTAATCTGACATGCAGTGTGACAGTGATACGGTTCTTGTGGCTTCCAGTAAAGTGACAAATCCAGCACACTCTAATGGGGAGAAAACACTGAAGTGAATAGTCGTGAGTTCTGCTGCCTGGTCCTCTGATACCTGTCCCAGATTCTTAGCGCCAAGTCATTTCTTGTCTATCTTTAAGGACTTCAGATGGCTGCCTCTACTCCCCAAGCAGGAACTTGATATCAGTTTTCTCATTATCAACAATGTCAGTGACCTGCACAAAGCAAAATCTCAGAAGAGAGTATCCTCTCTTCTATGACTGCCTTGATTAGTTTCCTGGGCTGCCAATGCAAAGTACCACAACACAGGGCAATTAAACAACAGAAATTTTTTTGTCTCACAGCTCTGAAGGCTAGAATTCTGAAACCAAGGTGTCAACCAGAGTTGGTCTTTCTGAGCACTGTAAAAGAGTATCTGCTCCAGAACTGCGTCCTTGCCTGCAGTAGCCTCAGGTGTCCCACACCTTAGGATGGCATTCTTTCCTCTTCACATCATCTTCCTTCTGTGCACGTCTATCTTGTGTCTAAATTTTCTCTTTACATAAGTATACCTTGTCCTATTGGCCCACCCTAATGACATCATCTTTACTTGACCATAGACAAAAACTCTAATTTCAACTAAGTTCATATTTACAGGTCCTGGGGGTCAAGATTTCAACATCTTTGGAGGGGACATTATTCAACCTATAACTATCATGAGTTTCAGGAAGTCTGATCTCTTAGGCATAGCATAGGAGGGCTATCATGATCTTATCTCTGCATTTTTTTCTTTAGGCTTATCTTTAGCAAAGTCCACGTTTCCATCTACACGTAAGGTTGTTGAACAGATAACACTATCATTCCCCTGGTTTTATACATCACACACTTTTGCGGTAATATTTCCTCTTGCTTTAGCGTTGTTTATAGGACAATTTAAAAAAGAAAGAAAAAAACAGATTCCTTTGTGCCTCCTTAACTGCGATCTCCCCGAGCAGCTGCACTGAAATCGCTATTTAACTTTCCCACTGTGAATTTCGACACACTGTTCACGTTAGTGGACTGTCCACTTGCCCAGAAATTTACCCCACCTTTCTCACCAGTGCCTACCTGCTTACAGGTTATTTTATACATTTATTCTAGGAGAGCTCATTTTATATGTGTCCTTATGTCTCCACAAGCAGTAACAAGTTTTAGTCAGGAATTTTAGAAATGCTTTTGTTCTAAGCAGTAGGATCTATGGCTCATTAACTTGCAGCTGCCACATATTTAACTGTATAGAGCAGGAGGATTTTGTATGGCCCATGAACTAGAATTGTTTATACATGCTTAAATTGCTGAACATTGAAGAAAATTCTTGACAATCAAAAGGATAAAAATATTTCATGTCAAGTAAAAATTATATTAAAGTGCAATTGCAGTGTCCATAAATAAGGTTTCACAGGAGCACCGCTGCAGTCGTCCATGTATGCTACATTTTCCTTGGCTGCTTTCATGCTATAGCAGATTCGAAAAGTTGCAATAGACTCGACATGCCCACGAAGCCTCAAATATTTACAATCTTACCCTTTTTAAAAGCTGAATTTTGACCCTCTATCCAATGATGACGTAGACCACAGGAAGAGTAAGAGAGAAGGAAGAGCAAGGTCAAGACGAAGAGTAAGACAGAGGAAAGAAGAGAAAGCATATACGGAGAGAAGAGTCTAGAAACATTGTGTTCTAACAATGTCTAATTTCCATTGTTCTGAAGGCATGGCGATATTTTCGTAACCTTGAATTCTATGAGACACACCACGAGAACTCTCAAAACCAAATCTACTGATTACAATAAAAGTGACCCTGTGAATACACTTGTCTTTCTCCTCTAGTTGACTATAAGCCCCTTAAGGATAGGGGCTAACTCATTTAGTATATAATCTCAAGTACATTATTTAAATCACTAAGTAAACATGTGTTGAATGTATAAATACAGAAAGAAATACATGTTAGTTAAATTGGACTATAAAAGTAGGGATGGAGGTCGGAGAGCTAAAGTGAATGAGGCCCCTGAAGCACCAATCTTCCCAAATTGTGCTATGAAGCATTCTAGAATATCACTTACATGGATCTGTAAGTTCACAGAGCCCCTCAACAAACTAACAACAGCAAAACTACGGACCATTATTATTGCTGACAAATTGCAATAAATTCCTGGCAATCACCTTGGCACTGTAATAAGCCTTGGTGACCTCTGGTTCTTACTGTGCCTTCATATATACTCCGCCTTATGCTGCATTCTATATGAAATCCAAACCATTATTCATCCAGGTTTTCTAGAAGTTTGTAGACTCGTAAATATCCTGAACACTAGAAAACACAGTATTGTCATTGCCATTGCAAGTTTGTTAATTTTGAACTTGAGGTTGCTAGTCATGGAAGTTCCTCTTTCTTTGAATAAAAAAACTACATGCTGACAATGACTCAAGTATCTTCATCGGCAACTAGAGTTTCAGGTTCTTCCAGAGCTTCCCAAAGCCGTTTACCCAGCTATGGAATTCTGTGGGGTTCCTAAATACATCTTCCACTCAGTTGCAAAGTATGATGTTGCTGCCACAAAATTCTACACGGTAATGCCAAGCTGCTTAAGGGCAGCATAAGCAAATCAGGCATTGCCTACAGCACACGATGATTACCCCACCCCCCACTGCGCTGCACAGTATAACTAAAATCAAGATCAGGACCCACGGAGAGGGCACTATTTTACACTGTTACCACATTCTCCCACAGTTTTGAGTAAGCATTCCAGGGCATGGGCTTTGGAGCCAAAAACATCAGCCTTTAAAACCTGGCTTACACTCTAGCCATGTAAATTTGAGAAAGGAATGCAACTTTACTTATCCTTAATTTGCCCCAATGGATAAGCAAATAATACAAAAATCATGGAATTGATTATAAATGCAGAGAAAACAGCACATTGCTTAGCACAGAGTAATTAAATTTCAACTTATTAAGGATACAGAGAGTTGGAGCTCTTCAAATTGTCCATCGCAAATGTTTCTAAATATGTTATTATTGCATTGCATTATTTTAATAAAAATGTGATTTCAAAGCCATGATGAGATTAGCATAGTTTTATTTGCACATAGTTTATTTTGTTCTGCTGGATCCAGCATTCAAAAAGAGCAATTTAATAAGCAGGTACAAAGTGTGATGTTGAGAGTAAGAAATGGAGAAAATATTCTGTGCCATGAGAAGTAGTTTGAGAAATTCAAGATATACAGGTTCTTAAAGAGGAGTGGGTCATGACAGGTCATTTCGAATGACACCAAACGACATCTCTGCATCATCTGGCGTGGCAGGACAAGCAGGGGGAGGCTCAGTGAGACAAATCTGGGTCAATGTGTAATGTTCAGTGTCATCAGTGGACTGGATACATTTCCTCCACAGGTAATGAGATCACTGACAACGTGGGCGTTGATGACCACTTGACCACGCCATTAGGGAACGGGTTCAATCTAACACCAGGGAGCTGATTGGACTATTGGGCCTTTAAATTCCATCTCACCCTGAAATCTGATGTCTCTATGATAATATATATTGTTATAAGGCTGCTCTAAATGAACTGTTTGCTATATAGAGACACAGAAACAGATTATATGTGTGTGTGTGTATATATACATGCATATGTGTATATATACATACATATGTGTGTATACACAATTTATCCCTGAGTATATATGTTTCTCTTTGGTAACCAAATAACAATAGTCAGAGCCTACTTCAAGTGCCAAACACTGAGATTCAATCCTCTTCTCCAGCTAATTGTTGGGAACTCTTAAGGAATTCCAACATGTTGCACAGTCCACTCCTAAGTGATCTCTTGCTAACTCAGCTGTCTGCAGAGCACAATGCTGCAGCCCCAGAAGTTTGGATAGTATTTGGTCATCTCACATTCGTTTCTTCTCGGGGCCCCTCCTCATCTCAGAGTGCTTTAGGAAAACTGTGAGGTGGACCCCCACAGCCTAATGTGGGAATGACAGTGATCAATCGTTCATTTCCCAAATCTGGCTTATTTATATGTCATTTCTGTTCAAATGGGCCGTCTGCCCTGCTTCTCTTTAGACCTCAACATCAGCATGAGGGGCAGATTGACCCTCTCAACTCTCCAGACAGTGTCTGCTCCCAGTTCCCCCGAAATAAATACACACCCACAACATACACAAAACACAGAAACATGTGGGGGAGTAATGAGCTATTTATGCAGGGACAGAAGTAGCCCCAGTAATGTCATACCTGGTCCATGTAATTAATGAAACACTTAGCACTTTAATCTGGAGATTTTATATTTCCTAAAAAATGTGGGGAACTTAAGCCTAACCTAAAGAGTTCTCATAAAAAGAAATTCTGCTGCAAACATTTTCACTTTAAGAGACAGAAGATTTTTAGCAATTTTTATATGGCTCTTTTCTAAGCACCGAAATGCAGAAAACTCATCAGATACAAATATATATATAATTACTCTGTTATGTTTTTTGTATTGATTTTAAAGAGAGAGAGAAGAAGAAGGGAAAGAGAGAAACAGTAATTTGTTGTTGCACTTATGTATACATTCACGGGTTGATTCTTGTATGTCAGTGAACAGAACCCACAACCTTGACATATGGGGACAATACTCTCACCAGGTGGACCCACAACCTTGGGGTTAGAACCCACAACCTTGACATATGGGGACAGTGCTCTAACCACGTGGACTACTCTGCCAGAGCAGTCATTACTGTTTCCATTTTAATTACAGTGAAAAATCATTAAAATTGTGTATTTGTAATGAGTGGGTGGAAATGTAATTATTGATGCATGAATACAAATTCAGAACACTCGGTGTCTCTAGGGTCGACATAATGCAGCAAAGGCCAATGGCTGCGCTTTCCTCCTCACATCAAGAGTTAAGGTAAAAGTTCATGGGGCACCACGTAGATTTCTCAGCATTTTTTTCAGAGCCATTTGCTTTCTGGCAGTGGCTCTGTTCCTGAGCTCTTCTCTCCCCATATACCATCTGTCTCCTCTGCATCATCTCACCTTCTTTCTCTCAACATTTTAAGCTACACCAACAAGTGCTAAAGATCGTGAAAGCCATAAAATCTGGCTTGAACCATTCGTTGATTCTTTAAAAGTTCCAATAAGTAAAAAGTCGTGTAAGCCTTTAGTGAAGAGAATTTTCCTGCTACCCTGAAAAGCAAAGAATGTTTTTTTTCTTTTTATGAAACAGCTAAAAATTAAAGTTTAAGCCCAGAAAACGCTCCATTCATTAGAGAATGTACAATACATAGAATATTTGGAAACTGCTTGTCCTAACAAGGGAAAGTTATATCTTTTAAGCATTAGCCAGTTATTATAAATGTTTTATCATCATAGTTATGATGCATTGTTGTGTCCTTATATCTTCAAATAACAACAAAATCTTATCAGCATAAGGAAGGCTAGCCTTGTGGAGATGTTACCTGTTTTCATAGATTCACTAGTATCTGTCACAATGTAAATTTAAATGTTATGTTAAAAACATAGTCTTTATAAAATCAGAGAATTCATAAACAATGTGTCATTGTTGGCACTGTGTTTTTGCCACATAAGGAGAAAAAATAATCAAGTTCACAGAGATAATTTATCTGCATGAAAGCAAATGAGCAGTTTTATTAAGTGCTCATTTACTTGCCAAATTTAAACATAATACAGATTCAAGATAATGAAAGATATTCCACTATGTTAATTTATATATTTGTCATTAAAAATATATTTCTCCCCAAATATTACTTACTAGTTTACCAAGGATAATGCTCTCCACTGAATACATAAATAATTTTTGTTTCTTGACTTCCATAATTCAGCTAATGGATCAAATCATTTTTTAATACTTGAACTTAATATCCAACTTATCTTTTAATACTTCCGGTTCTCACTCTGCATTACATCAATCAGTATTTACTGAGTGTCCAGTCCCGTGTTAGAGAACCCAGTAGGACAGATAAGGACATTCAAGTCCTAGGTTTTTAGGTCTAGTGTGTAAGACACTTGTTGAAACGATAAAAGTGTGATGCAGTTTCTGGCACACAACTCCTAAAACCCTTGGAACTTCCTACATTTTGAGAGAGAGAAAAGTGTGGTTTGTTATGCTAATGTGGAGACTTTCAGGAAACACTGAAGGACTGGGGTTATTTGCCGGAGAAGATGACCATGGAATTACAGGGTTGGAACTTCCAGCTCCAGTTCCTTGACATCTCCAAGGGGCTGAGGGACGGACTGAAGGTGGATCAATTGTCAATTGCCAATGACTCAATCAATCATACCTGTGTAATGAAGTGTCAGTAAAAAAACCTAAAAGGGTAGAGTTCCGAGAGCTTCTGGGTTGATGAACATGAGGACATCTGGGAGAGCAGCACACCTAGAGAGGCCATGGGACCTTCACATCCTTTCCCCATGCCTTGTCCTACTCTCTCTTCTATCTGGCTATTCCTGAGTTATACCCTTTTTTAAGAAACCAGCAATCAATGAAGTGCAATATTTCTCTGAGTTCTGCGAGGGACTCTAGTAAATTAATCAAACCCAAATAAATGGTTATGAGGTCACCCGTTTATAGCCAGTTGGTCGGAAGTCCAGGGTTTCACATGTGAAATGAAGGGGAGGGTGGTTTTGTGGAACTGAGCCCTTAACCTGTGAAATCTGATTCTATACTTTGGTGAGGTAGTGTCAAAACTGACTTACATGTAGTGAAGACTCAGCCCCCCTCCTGCTGTCGGGATAATTGCTTCTTGGTGTGGGAAATGCCCCCACTCACGCTGGGGTCTGGTGCTCAGAACCGTGTAGTCGATCACCAAGTTGGCCGAGAAAGAAGGAAGTAAACACACATGCTCATGCTCAACATGCTCATGTCAATAGGAGCAGGATTGTTTTCTGACAAATTCAATCTCCATTCGTAATAATTGTAAAAAAAACCCAGCAAAATCTCAGCAAACTAAAGATAGGGACTTTCTTAGTCTGCTACAGGCATCTGAATAATCTAGAGCTCACATCAAACACAAGGACGAAAGGACACATTCCCTGAAGAAACGGTGGACACGTTTCTTCTCCCACTTTCACTTGACTCCCAGGCTCTCTGCACCCTTCTGTTCTCTTCAGAGTCATTGCCGGTCACCCTCAGGACAGCAAATAAAGAGCCTGGGTCCCATCGTTATCTCCACCAGAAATACGAGCTTCTACATTCATCACCTTTGCTAAAGACTTGAGATGTTGCAAGGGAACATTATGACTAGAGTTGATTTATGCAAAAGTATTTGTGCTCTCAACTTCAAATTACACATATTAGTCATAAACGAGGTGACAAAACAGTAGTCTGCAAAAGTGACATAAGTTTTTCTGACTCCACATTGCTAAAAGCAGGAAGGTTTAAGAAGGGAGGTGTAGACTAAAAACCTTATCAGTCTAGTGTTGATCTGAGAACCATTAACTGAATTTGTGTGCCTCTGTTAAGTGATGTGAATATAGGTTTTAATAAGAACCCAATTAAGATTCCATGTAAGAAGCAAATTTTAAATTATATGGTGATTTTCTGAAATAAAATATAATACCAGAGGGAAATAGAGCATCCATTATCTTCTGTTAACGAAATGAGGGAAGGAAAGTAATATTTATTAAGATGAATAGTGTGCCAGCCCCTAAGCCAGATATTTTACAGGTGTTGCTTTCTTAAACCTGAAAAACAGCCCTAAGAAGTTGTTTTCGTTTTCAGATGAGGAAATGGAGACTTTATTATGATATTATGTTATTTATGTTGCCACTAGTATCAGTACTTAAGAATTTAAACTCCGAGGTCAGACTGTGCTAGTTAGCCAGTTTACTTATTAGCTGAATCCAATGGAGATCAAGCTTCTCCATCGGAACACGGGAATAACAGTACGTGCTAGATGTAATGATGTAGGTGTTACACAAGAAAATGTCACTGAAGTGATTAGCATAAGGCCTACAACCTAGTAAGCACTCAAATGAGATAAGATTTACCATTGTTAATATGATAATGGGAAAGACTCCTTTATAGAGAGACATTCAACATGTATAATACGAGCAGGAATCATGGAAAGCTCTGTTTCATATTTTCAAAAGTTACGCTGTCAGGCCTGGAATCTATTCTGCGCCGTGGAAGCACTGTGCTCCTTCCATCGCTCTGTGCACGTGAACCCCAGACCTTCTGAAATCATTCCTATCACAGGGCACCTTACACACATCTGTGAACTGCCTTGATGGCTTTTTTGTTGGTTTCATTGTCACAGAAAAAAATTTTCAAGAACAAACTGAAAACACAATCTTTGGAAAAGTGACCCTGAAAAACTCTTACAAAACATAATGAAAAATATTTATCGACATTCCATGAACATTAATAAATGGGAAAATAATAACCTTCCATTAAAAAACAAAATAAGATTCTCAGTCCCTCTCTTTTTTTGAGGGGGACTCAGCTCCACAGGCCTTGCTTTTGCAGAAATGTCTCCAGAATTCTCCAGGGACTAGTTTCTACCTAAATCAAACATTACAAACTGGCATGAATTTAAGGAGATGCTTTGTGTATATTCAAAATAAATAAAATAAGATGTAACACTAGCAATATAAACTTTGTCAAAGGCAACATCCAATTTCTAGTCATTAGTACTAATAACAAAATAATTTTTATAATAGGTATGGTCAGCAAAGCTGTATTCTTTGAATATCTGAAAAAGACAAGAATTAACAGACGTGGACAAAAACTGCTTTTACCCTGGAAATACGACATCTCAGGTGTCAAGAGAAACTGTATTTTTACAGCTTAGTTAGGAACCCGGAAAAATCAAGATTTGGATGAAGTCTTGATGTTTCCTCAAGAGTTTAGTAAGGGTATTTGATACAGCTACAGTAAAAGTTTAAATGAAGATGCTTCCACAGTTTGGCATGTATGAAGTAGAGATCTACTACCAATGCCCAGGCTCCTTTCCAATAGAATCCAAGGAGTTCTGGCAGGCCAAATGACTTTATAAGATGGTAAATTTTAAAAAATAATAAAACATTCATCTGTCAGCATCAGTCTGATTGCAAAGTAAATGGCCATTATTTTGTAATTAGTGTCAATTACTGAAATAGTGTTTTCATAGTGATTCAGCTGTTAGCCACATTTTTCCAGAGCATTTCCTTCCAACGGTTTTGCAAATTATTGCTATAACAGTCACTCAATATTAAATCAATGTGTCCATTAGTGATTGCAGGAGCCTACTCTCTCTTCTGTTCTACACTTATAAACAATAAGGCAGAAGACATTGAACTTCTATAGTCATGATGTTTTGCATCAGTCCAAAGTTTACAGAAATAGTGAAAGCGCTACCTCACAAATAAGTGTGTTTCTCTAATCCCGTCCGTCAGAAGCAAATCTCAGAGCCTTCCATTCTGATGTCTAATCTAGTTTTGCCTATCCTCAGCATCATTCATAAGCTCAGTTTTACTATTACAGTTTCTATCTTTAAACTTCACTACCCTGCTTTTCCTTGCCAACAGTCTGTGGAAGTGATCATGTTATTCCTCAAGAACTTCATTGTATTTGTATTTCAAGTGATGGGTCAGCTTGCTGTGGGTCCATGGGGAGCAAAAACAGGGAGCTGATACACAAGGTCTTACAGGATGTGCATTGCCAAAGGCTGAGGGGATAAAAATAGTCTGGAATCCACTCCAGCTTCACATGCAAAGCTGAGCCCTCAGCTCAGAGCAGAGTCATCCGAAAAGAAAGGGTCCCCTATTCTTAGCCACACAGTCTTCGGAAAGGGAGCTTTTGCTCCATTGTTTGATGGTGTGTGCAAATGTGAATGGACATTATGCAGGTAGCTAGTCATGTTTTGTGTTCCAATAAAAAGGGTTTAAAATCTCTTTTCCTGTCAAACAGTAAATGAAAGAATACCAACACTACAGAAAGAATACTTAGTTTAAAGACAGGCAGCCTGTGTATTAGCACAAGCACAGCCATGAGCTGCAAAATATACAGGAGAGAATAAAATCTCTCATTGAGGCATCAGTCAATTAAGACTCACACTGAAAAGCCTTTTGGGGCTTCAGGGCTCCCCAAGAATTCTGGCAGCTGCCTAAATCTGAATCTCTTCACTCATTCCTGCAAAACCACACAGATGGAACATCAGAGAGCAAATAAAACCATTCTCAAAAATAACCTGGGGATGGAGAATACTCTTAAGTTTATACGTCCAGAAATAAACATCCAAATCTTGCAGAGCCACTTCCAAACACAATACCTAAACAGAGTCAAGTAGAGACTGCATGGAAACGAGGGGACCTATTCTAAGCTAGCAGTGGCAAAAAAAAAAAAAAGTACATAACATCACCGCCCCAGAGAGAAATGCCTGCCTGAAGTAGGGAAAATACTGGAAACACAGCCGTGACCTAGAGATCAGAGCCATGACCTAGAGATCAGAGCAGTGCTACTAAGGAATTGAGCTGACAGGGCTTGGATGTGTGCACAGCAAGAGTACCAGTCTCCTCCTAAAGGCACCGTGATGGTGGAGTTGAAGAAGGGACATTGAAGGGAAGGTGTCTAATTACAGGACAGTTGTTAAAGTAAAGAAGAAAGCAGGGTAGAAATTGGAATATTACAAGGGGAAAAAAAAGGATGATCTTAAAAGCAGAACCTTATCTCCCCTCAAAAGCAAGATCTTAATCTTTTAACCATGCACTATATAGTCTCCCAACATAAGGTACCTATGAACGAAGTGACTGTGGGAACCGTGAAAATCTTTCACCAGAAACATATGGAAACATTGTTATTGCTGGATGAGAAAAAGAGAACTTTTATAATGAAAAAGGCAGGTGCCATTCATATAAAGCTGTAATAAAAATAAAACAGGAAATGTAAATCGAAACATGCAAGTATATAAAAACACTCAGAGGAACAGAACACAAAGCAGAGGAAAATTTTAGCACAGTACAAACTTGAAAAAAATGTTAAGTAAGCATTTGCAGATATGAAGGAATAACTTTAATCAAAAATTCAGAATCTCTGAAAATACACAAAAGCAATAACGTGTGAAGTAGAAGGTGAGCTTAGGAAGGAAATCTTAAAACAGACAAAATATCTCATGATTAATACTAAATAGCCAGGTAACCGATGGGCAGATATTTGTCTGAAAATATGATACAAGGCACTCAGAAGAAATGAAGATGGTTAAAAAGAAACAAAATAAAGATAGAATTTTAAAACATCAAAAATAAAGGGATATGTAAAAGATCAGCTCAAAAGTGAGCCAATAAACACATAACTGAAGAGCCTCAGAAAGAATGACAAACTAGGGAACAGAGCTAATAATACAGCTAGAATCTAAGAAAACTCTAGTTTGACTGATGATACATTCTCATTGATGATTACTCCATGCAAGGCTCACTTGTATTGAGTCATTAATTAATTGTTTTTAATAATTCAATGCAATATTGAGCCCTCAGCCCAAAAGAAAAACTAAGACTTTGGCAAACCTACATTCAACCATGTGGTCTCACTCTTCTCTTTAATCCAATGCCCAGTCCCGCCCTAAATCAATAAAAAATCATCCTGAATTCCATGTTGGCTACTGCATCATCAATTTTATATTGCATTTATATGCATTACAAAAAAGTATGTGTGCATAATAGAGAATACAAAGAGATGACATATGTGTACAATTATATGTATATACACATTTTAATGTTTTTAATTTTATAAAAATGTTTATTGTTCTACACGATCACTTGAATTTACTTTTTTAACTTCATATTTTATTACTAAGATTCCATATTATTGAATGTAGTTTTGGTATATTCATTTTAACAGCTATATAATAATCATTATTATATGACTCTATCACAATTTATTTACTTATCTACTCTCCTTGTATAGACAGCTGTATGGCTGTTTATATTATTTTCAAGTATTCATTACATCAAATGGTGATGCAATGACTCTAGCTAAATGGTAGAAACTTGTGAATGTTTTGCTGGATTAAAATTCTAAAGACAAAAATGCAAAACATAATTCTTTTGGTGTCAAACCAGATTTAATTCTCAAACAGCAGCAATAAATAGATACTGTCCATACACTGAAAACCAATCAGAAGAGATCATATTTGAATTGAACCACACAACATGCAAACCCTTCAAGTTCCTCATAATTCATGCCTGACTTCTCAGAAAACATTTGGGGGAGAAGGCAGAGGCTTTATTCACATCCCTCCCTGTTCCTAGGTGCTTCTAGCACTTTCTTCCAAACATAGTAAGTCTCAAATAAAGAATAATTAATAACTGAATGAGGGAATAAGTTACTTAATGTATCTTTTTGAACCAAACAGAAGGATACTATTTTTCACAGCATTATTAAAACCTTGTTCATTAGTGGTTAACAAGTTTAAAATTAAAATATACAGTATTTGTTCAAAACTGATATTCATTTTATTGCCAGACAGCCCAGTACAATTTACTTCATGGTCTGCTGTTGAGAAATCTCTTTAATTCTTTGTGTTAATTATTTTTATATACTTATTTTACACTCACAAACAAATTTCTTCCACTTTCTAGCAATCTAGAACACATTCATATATTCTCCATTTTTTCTTTAAAATAAAGGTGCTATTTTAGTAATCTGAACCTGAAAGTTGGAGTACTGTATTCCTTCCAGAACAATCCGTACATGCACAAGTTACTTTATAACTTTTTTAACAAAGAGTTTACTTTTATGAAAATATTATCATCTAATTATATTCAAATAAAGGTGTATATTATAAACTAAAGCAGAAAATCTTTATGTAAATTATCAAGAAGTTTTCACTTGTATAGAACTCAAAAGAATACTTTGCAAAAAGAAAATAAATTTGGAAGAGGCAATGCTGCTCTTGATCTACAAAAAACACTAAAGAACAATTAAATTTTTAAAATATAGTCACCTAAAAAGTAAAATAAATCACAAAATGGCTGGTGTGAAAACTGGAGATGAGATATATACTGATTATAATAGAAGAAAATGCAAAAATCCACTAGAACTAGGAAGAAATATCACAATCTATAATGAAACACACCTACTGCATAGCAATTACTGCTTTGGTCTCAGGAATATGACTACCTTAAATTTTTATCTTCATTTTCCCCAGAGTGTCCATCAGTAAGTACATCTAATTCACTGATGTAATGCAGGAAAAGTTCTGTGATAAAAGTCTTTGATATTCTCAACACACTGTAAAACTTTTAGCTTATTGAATCATCTACATATCTTTTGAATCTAAAAAAAAATAAAAGCAAGCTTTGAATCCATGATGGTGAAGATAGGCAATCGGATAAGGCAGTTTCAAGGATCTTGAGCAAATTCTATTTATAGCAATAGCAAAATTGATAGAAGTCTTTGATAACTGGTTCCTTGTTTTTATCATTCACTCTTGCCCATATTAATTCAATCTAAACTACTCTGCTGCAAACACCACTCCACGGCATGCATTGTGGTTGGTTGGGATGCAAAGAACAAGAGCACATTCTGATCCTGCACAGTAAAGACCATTGCTATCATGTCTGTAAATTATTTTGAAATATTTTCCATATAGAAAGTGTGATGTTATCTAGGTGTTGGGCAGTTTAAGCTGCACTCCAGGGACAGTCAGTTCCTCATCAGTAAGTCACACGCCTAGGAAGGCCTCTCGAGAGCCAACTTCTACAACTACAGCTCTTTCTATCTTGGACAATGTCAAAAATATTGCTAATTCACAAATTAAACATTAGAAATTGATTTTCATCGCTAAAATTAGTAGCTTATGAGAAGAATGGATATTTAAAATGACTCTCATTGGTGAAATACGTATTTTTCTTAAAATAGATGGAATCCATAGGATAAAGATTGCCCCTAATCAAATGTAAAAATGTTATCATATTCTTCATCCTATTCCTATAGGCATACCTATGTACCCATATTCCAAAAACAGCGGATGGTGGGCTCTATCACTGATTCTAAGGAACCTTTATTGACTTAGAATTGATCTCGTTTTTCCGGTAATTAGACAAGTGCTGTGTTAGGATATCACTGTGTTTGCTTAGGAGAAACCTTCCATGCAAGATGCATGTGTGGCATATAAATGACTAAAAAGTGAAATGTTTTTGAACTCACAGAACAAGTTGTGGTAGTGTTTAATGATAGTTTGCTATGAAGTGTCCATACAGCCACATTTGGTTTAGGACTCTC
>PVKM010024097.1:0-20747 GCA_004027735.1 Carollia perspicillata
ATGTGTTAGAGTTTTTTAGATCTCACATATGAATGAGATCACACAGAATTTGTCTTTTTGTGTCTGCCTTATTTCACTCAGCATAATGTCCTCAAGGTTCATCTATGTTGTTGTAAATATCAGGAATTCCTTCTTTTTATGGAGGAATAATATTACATTGTATAAACAAGGGTGGGGTAAAAGTAGGTTTGCAGTTGTGAGTATGCACAACACAGGTTATTCTTGTATTATTATTTATTATTTTTTGTATTATTTTCCATACAAACAACTGTAAACCTACTTTTGCCTTACACTATATATATCACATTTTCTTTATCCATTCATCTGTTGACACATACTGTCTCTGTATCTTATTTATTGTGAATAATGCTGATATTAATATGAGAGTATGTTTTGTGGAGTTCATTCTCTTAAGATTCTTATCAAGAGGTCAGATTGCTGGATCATATGGTAGTTTTATGTCTAAGTTTTTAAGGAAACTCCATACTTTTCTCCATAATAGCTACAACAATTCACATCCCCAACGACAGAACACAAGGGCTACCATTCCGCCCACTATTTGCCAACACATTTTATCTCTTGTATTTTTAATAACAGCCATCCTAACAGGTGTCAGGTTATATCACGTGGTTTTGATTTGCACTTTCCTAATTATTAGTGATGTTGCACAACTTGCGTACATAACTGTGGCCATTCATATGTCTTATTTAGGAAAACATCTATTAATGTCTTTGGCCTGATTTTATTTTGGATTACTTGGGGGTTTTGTTTTGTTTTGTTGCTATTTAGTTCTATGAGTTTCTTATATATTTCATATATTAACCTCTTATTAAATACATAGTCTGCAAATATTTTCTTCTATTCTGTAGGTTACCTTTTCTCCCTTTCTTTCTTTCTTTTTTTAAATGGCTTCTTTTTCTGTGCAGGAGCTTTACCTTTTGATGTAGTCTTAATTGTTTATTTTCGCTTTTGTTGCTTTTGCTTTTGGTGTCATAGCCAAGTAATTCCTGCCAAGACCAAAATAGTCTTCAGTCTCCCTTTATAAATAATTAAGCCTATGTTTCAGAGACATTCAGGCCCTGTCATTAATCTTCTCGCCATCCTGGATGGATTTTCTTTCCTCTGGATTCAGGGTTTTGCAAGCCCTCTCAATTTGGATTGCTGACTGATTTTTCTCCTTGATTGGTAGAATCTTCCCATAAAAGCTAGGCTGGAAGACTATAAAAACTCCACTTAGCTCTCAATATATGGTTTTCATTTAAATGTCTGTAACAATATTCACTTGTCTTTACAGAATAGTCACAAATCAGATTATACTTTCAATGATATATTACAAAAAAATCATTGATGGTACCCAGACAACCCTGCTTTATTCCCACACTTTCAGATTTTCCAGACTGCCCCAAACTTCAAAAGTGATTGACAAGAACACAGTGGGCTTGTATCAAATTGCTATACTGGTAGCATGATTTTGTGATTTCTTTTCCATTTGCTTTAGTGGGGCTAGCTCTCAGAGTAAGTTAGCACACCATCTTTTGCTAAGGTTGAATGATGAATGGCAAAAAAAAAAGGACTATATACAGGTGGATTATAAAATTTTTTAAATGCCCTACTCTGTTTTTATTTTTTAAGAGAAATGCCTAGAACAAGGGATGCCTCCTGCAAATGAAATAATAATAAAGGAAGTTTTTTTCTTGAAGTTGAAAAAAACAGTAAAAGAAATGAATTCAACAAACACTTATTAAGTGCTTCCTTAGTGCTAGGCATCATGATAAATGGTAAAAATACCAAGATAATAAAATTCAGTCTCTGTCTTTAAAAAGCCCTTGGCTCATTAGAGAGGACATGACACTCAATTTTACTTCAGGTGGTATGTGAATTTGTTATTGCCCTTGAACATGTAAATGAAAAATGAGAAAACAGCAGAAAGAATGATCATCTCTATTTATCAAGGTGTGAGTCAGAAATAGTTTCCACAAGATGTTACATCTGAGCTACAATAGAGACGCCGAATGGAAGTTCAAGTTGCTACAGGGGGTGATGGATAATGGTTGAATGAGGATTTCAGGCAAAAATGTAGTTACGTGTAAAACCTCAAAGTCATGAGAAAGCCTAGTGCACTTAGGAGGCCAGAAGCAGGCTGGTCCTGCTAGAGTACGGCCCCTCCAGGAGGCCAGGTTGGAGAAACGAGAAGTTCACTGGTGACAGAAAGAGAAAGGGTCAGGTCATGATGAGTCTCATGGTTCAAGGTAGAAGGTTGGGTTTTACTTTTAGGACTATGATTCAATATTAATATTTGAAAATCTTATTAATCACCTAGGGGAGCTTTTTAAAACTTCTATATATCATTTTCAAAGATTTTTATTTAGTTTGTATGAGATACAGCATGGGCATCGGTACTTTTATAAAGCTCTCAGTGTTTTATTTGTTTTCTTTTGTTCTGTTTTTTGTTTTAATGGGAAGCTTGGGTTGAGAGCCACTGGTTTAGGAGTTGCTTTGTCAATGAAAGGTAGGGAAGAAAACACATTCACAAGTTTGTCTTAGACAGTTTATTCTGGCCATAGAGCTGAAGAGAAAGTTTGGATTCAGGGGTGATGTCTGAAAGTAAGGGGAATGTCTTAATAATTAGCTACTATCCCATGCTTCCTTTTTTAAAGAAGAACCTGCACTTCAGGCTCCATACATTGTGTTCAGCAATTTCATTATGGACAGACACCCTCTCTGGGCTTCAGTTTCTGCATCTGTAGAAATGGGATCTAGTAATAGCCGTGTAACAGCATTGCTATAAAATTATATGTGTGAGAGCTATGGTTAAGTGTAAATTCTTTCCTATGTATACTCAGTCTACCAGTTGAAGTAGATAATGTTCTTGATTGTCCAACATCCATTATACCTCAACCAACCAATTGTGAGATTTCCATCTCTCGCTTACAAGTTTTATTGCTCCTAGGAGAGCTCAATAAAGAGAGATTGTTTCTCTTCTGCCACTAGACCCTGTTATTTCTGGAGTGACTCCTGACACTGCTATAGCATTTTGCTACAGACAGGGAAAGGCACTGAGCCTGTATGCTTGATGGGAGTTTTAAGGATGAAATACCAACTTGGAAGGGCATACTACTTCTGAGTTTGTTATTATGTGACATAATGCACCTTTTCATTGTGCCAATTTGAATGAGGCTTATTCATCAAAAAGATATGGAATCTATGGATCAAAAAAATAAGGGTATTCATGGAGCAAATACTCAACTTGTTGAAAGCAGGCTTAATTTTATCTTGAGCTTGGGCAATTTGATCTGAATGAAAATAGACCTTAAGAGTCTGATTTGAATCTGATTTGAACTTACTGAGTCAAAATCGATTCTAGTTAGACAAATGGAGTTCTAGGACTATGATGGGGCATTAAGCAGTGGGGAAACTGAAATCATTTAATTCTAGGTCCCTAGAGCCAATATGGCTTTACTTTTCTGTGTTCTTTTAAATATATATGTATATTTTTTATTTTATTGATTATGCTATTATAGTTCTCTCCTTTCCCCTCATTCTTCCCCTCTGCCCTGCACACCCCCTCCCACTCCCATTCCCCCTGCCCTTTAGTTCATGTCCATGGTTCATACGTATAGTTCTTCAGCTTCTACATTTCCTATACTATTCTTAACCTCCCCATGTCTATTTTATACCTACCATTTATGCTACTTATTCTCTGTACCTTTTCCCCCTCTCTCCACATCCCATTCCCCTGCTGATAACCTTCCATGTGATCTCTATTTCTGTGATTCTGTTCCTGTTCTAGTTGTTTGCTTAGTAGTTGTTGTTTTTTTTTAAGTATTCTTGGAATACCATCTTCCAGAGCTAGCATATGACCTAATTCTAAGTGCCAGTTATTTGTGGAGGGGGGCAGAGGCTCACTGACATACTTGAACTGTGTTGCTTTTTACCCGACATGTTGCTTAACCTCTCTGAGCCTCATTTTCCTTAACTGGTGCATAAAAAATACTACCTACTTTGCTGTGAATAGTAGAAGAGGTGTAATAAGCACTTAATACAGTACTTGATACATCACAGCAATCACAACAGCACTGGTGGGAATATCCATTTGTTGAATAATTAAATATGGAGAGAGGAGCCGTGTTTGGCAGTGGTGGCTGCACTAGGGTTGTTCCAGATAAAATCTGGTGCCCAGAGCTATGTCTAAACAGTCTTAGTCTCCAGAAGAGGGCACATAATCTATCTTCTTCTTTCTTTAAAAATTATAAGTAGCTTAAATATAAAATCATCTATTCCATGTAGAATTTCCACAGGGAACTTGGAGTTTCCATTATTTATATAAGAAAAACGAATTTCAGTAAGCAGAATAACTTCATGCAGGAAAAATTTCAGCTTTATTTCTGGCTTCTTTTCTGAGACTAACAGCCTGCAATTTCAGGAATTAAGGAGTTAGTTACCTCATAGTGATGAATGTCCCACGTGCTAAAAAGATGTTTTGATGTTGATAATTCAGAGATAGAAAGATGAGATTCCCCTGGAAAAATAAAACATGATTTTCTCTGAGATAAAATGGTAAAAGTGTACAATTTGGAAGGATATTACGGCAGGTAATCAAGAAATATAATATAAAAATACTATTTGAGGTAAGAAAAGATGTTTAAATCCAAATACTGTTACTAGGAATTAGGCTAGATGATACATTTTTCTCGAAGGAATACAACTGTGCCCCAAGTCAAAATAAAGCAAAGTTTCATAAACAGAAAAGTCTGGAATGAAGGCTAGAGGTAAACTGTTCAAAGAAAAGGTGAAAATGGCATATTTAAGGAATAAGCTTCTTCCTTTCAGTATTGTTCCCAAACTTCTTTTTCATCATCATCAGAAATCTAATCTGGTCAAAATCTTGACTCAATTTAACTCTTGGGTCATGGCACCCAGCCAACCCTATAAAAATTTTCAAATTACATGAGCATTGTCGTGGAGCTCCGCCACTGCCTGGCTGTGCGCATGGCCCCGCACAGACGCTGTCCAGCCTCTGCCACATGTTTCTCACTATGCTTTGCAGAGCAAGCATCAGAAAACCTCACTGTGCCAAATGAAGTAAACCAATTAAGTGTCTTGTCTTTCAAATAAAAACCAAATATAAAAATACAAGAATTGGAAAATATATATTTGGTAAACAAGTTTATGACTATGAGCAATTTTTTACTGCTGGGCTTTAAAAATTATTTTCATTGTTGGCATAACATTCAGGCATTCTTTAGTAGAACAGTTCTACATTTTAGATTAATGACATTTTCAACTGACTGTAAGAAGGATGCTTTGATTGAGGTGAATATCTATTAAACAGCTCTATCAAAAACAGCCTATTTGACTTAGCTAGTACGTTTTATAACATTCATGTATTTCATGGACTCATAAGTAATACAGATCAGACATTATAACTGTCCCCCAAATTCTATATCTAGTTCAACTCCATCATTTTACTAATGGGGACAAAAACCTAGAGAATTAAAAAATTACTCAAACAAGGTCATACAGTGAATCAATGGCCCATATTTTCTAATGCTTCACAACCTATTTAAAGGGAAGTTTACACTGGCTTCCCAAATATGTGTGGTTATTTCCTGGCAGGAAGCTGTGGACAACTTTCTTTCATTAAGTCTGCCTTTACCTAAAAATAATGTCTTATCAGGTTTGAATCAGGTGATTATGAGGTGAGAAAATAGGATCAAAACTTAGGTGAGTTCTTGAAATCTCACCAGTAGTTTTTAATCTTTTATTGAACCCAACTAAGGTTAACATACACAAAGTTAAACTTACATTTTCTAGAAGTTTACCATTAGAGTATTATTGTTGTGTGAGGTATTAGACAATTCTCCAAAAATGGAAATGTTGTTGGGAGATGTGAAGTAGAATCTCAGTTATTTATGTCTTAGTGTGATACGTTTCAATGAGCCACGTCCCCAACCCCACCCCTAAAATCAACCATAAGCTACAATTATCTTTCTTTCTTTTGGGAAAAGAGATTTCATGGGAATATGATCAGTAGGGATGGATGATTGCAGATTATTGAAAATTGCCCAGTGATGGCAGATGTGAGCTGGTACCAAAGAGCAGTCGATCACAGAGAATGTTGGTGGGGGTTGGAATTTGGGGCACTTGGAAATAAGGAAAGAACTTCAGGAAGAGGAGAGAGACAGTTTTGTCTCCTGGGCACTGCAGAAACGGTCCTTAACACCCTCACTTCAATAAACAGGATTCCAATGTTTCTCTAAACTATACTGACGAATAGCGGCCCAACACCAAAACATTCCAGTTTCATCGCTTATTTCCTTGACTCAGCATTAGCTTCGGCAAAGCTCTGTTGGGCTGAACAGAAATATCTTCAAGGAGTCAGGTCAGGCCTCACAGAGAGAGGGATTCATTCAAGGAATTGTGCAGAGGGTCATGGCAACCTGTTTCATCTACCTGCCCTCTGGCATCTTTAGAAGAAACTGATGTGCCAGATGGCACTGGTGACCTTTACCCTCTGAAACCCAACCCCAAAATAAGACCCAGGTGTCCTGATCTGAGGTTTATGTGAAGACATCCTCACTTACTCTGTTCAATGTAGGGGAAGAGGGCAACAAGGTATGTTTTTCTCTCCCCTAGCTTCCATCCCCAAACCACCGCTCAGCCTCTTTCCCCAAGTGCTCTTCTCCCAGATTACCCACAAACCCCCTGGGTCTCCTGGGAATGCACCTGGTTTTTCTTCCTCGGGGTCTTTAATCCACTGGCTCCTCCACTTGGGCTGCTCTTTCTTTAGCCCTTTGTATGACTTGCTCTTCTTAAGCTGAAATATTTTTCCTGACTGCCCTATTGAGAAAATGTCTTCTGTTTATTTTCTTTCTCAGCCCCTTTTTAATTATTTAAGTGCCCTAAAGGAAGTAATTCCAGGTTTTAATATTTTCTTGTTTATTCTCTGACCTTCTCTAACTAGAATGTAAGCTACCTGTATGACAGGCTATGTCTTCTTTACTACTATTTCTGTCACATCTACCAATGACTGAATTTCTTAAAGCACAGAAAATATGCTGGCTTTACTGAGAGTTGGGTGGTGTAGGTCTAAGCTCTGGAAGGGGCCAGGCTGCCACAGTGCTGTGCAAGACTGAGCATGATTGGTAGACTTCCCTGAGAAAAGGCAGATGCCCCACCACAGCACGAGGAGGAGGGAAGCTGGAGGAACCAACCAACATTGTCCTCGGGAAGGGTGCATCTCTCCTCCAACACTGGCTCCTTTGCCAGGGCTCCAGAATTTTATGCTGTATGACGTGAGGAACTTCAGCCTCAAAAATGGCAATAAACATGGGTTAATCCAATATTACCTGCTGATTATTATGTCCAGTAAAACAACAAACAAGAAATTTTGCCTAGCCTGTGTAAGACCTAAAATGTTAAGAATTGCTATCTAAAGACTGTAGTCTCCTTGAAGAAATGTGCTCTGCCCCTTTAATCTCTACAGCAGAAAGCTGGAGGTTGGGTGGGTGGGGTGGTGGAGGTGATCCATTGTTTAAAAACTACTAATTGTTTCTGCATATTAACTGCTAATACTAAATTAACTAAACATTTACATTAACTAAATACTAATTGTTTCCTTCAACATGAGAAGGCTGCCAAGAATACTCGGAGTATTCCAGTTAAACCAAGAAAGATGATGTTGATTAAATCTGGGTATAACTGACAAGATTATTCCTAAGGTGAGAGCCATTGCTAACTCCCTATTTTTCTGTTCCTTCAGACTCCATGATATTTCAATTGAATGATCTCGGGAACCTAACGTGGAGTAAGGGGAGCCGGGAGTAGTTTATGAAGTGCTTCTTATATAGGAAACCCGTATCTACAGTGTTCCCTCAAATATGTTGCAAAAATTACATGAAATCAGCTACAATGCAGTTATTATTTTATTGTGCTTAGAGAAATACATTTAGATATAGAGTGCTTATAATGACAAACCTAGAAAGTGGCAAGGCTGAAATTTGAAATGAAGTCAGCTATTTTGACTTAGAAATAGGCTCTATTTCCATTACATGATAACTTTAGTAAAATAATCTGAGAAACAGAAGAAATCACCATAAATCTAGTAGATCCCCGGGACTCCCCTCTATAAAGACGTATCTTTTAAAAGAGAAAATCAGCCTGGCTGGTGTAGCTCAGTGGATTGAGAGTGGACTGCAAACCAAAGGGTTGCTGGTTCGATTCCTA
Source organism: Carollia perspicillata (assembly GCA_004027735.1). Taxonomy (NCBI): domain Eukaryota; kingdom Metazoa; phylum Chordata; class Mammalia; order Chiroptera; family Phyllostomidae; genus Carollia; species Carollia perspicillata. Next base: position 8,227 of record PVKM010024097.1, read on the forward strand.
GTCAGGGCACATGCCTGGGTTGTGGGCCAGGTCCCCGGGGGGCCACGTGAGAGGCAGCCACACATTATGTTTCTCTCTCTCTTTCTCCCTCCCTTCCCCTCTTTAAAAATAAATAAATAAGAAAAAATAAAAGAGAAAATTAACAAAGAAAAAGTGCTAGTGAGTATGTGGAGAAAAGGGAACTCTTGTGCACTGTTGATGGGAATGCAGACTGGTGCAGCCACTGTGAAAAATAGTGTGGTGTTTCCTCAAAATAAACAAAAATTAAACTACCTTTTGTCCCAGTGATCTCACTTCTGGGACCATAGCTAAAGAAACCTAAACACTAATTTGAAAGACTATAATATCTCCTATACTCACAGCAGCGTTACACACAATGGCCATGATCTGGAAACAGCCCAAGTGCCCGTCAATAGATGAGTGGGTGAAAAAGCTGTGGTACACTTACACAATGGAATACCACTCAGGTATAAAAAAGAAGAAAACCTTACCTTTGTGACAGCATAGATGGACCTGGAGATTATTATATTAAGTGAAATAACCAGTCAGAAAAAGACAAATGCTATATGATTTCAGTTATATGTAGAACCTAATGATCAAAATAAACAAACAAAATGGTAACAGAAGCATAGATACATAGGACAGACTGACAGATGTCAGAGGCAAGAAGGGTTGAGGGGCTGTGAAAAATGGTGAAGGGATTAAGATAGATAGATAGATAGATAGATAGATAGATAGATAGATAGATAGATAGATAGATAGATATAGATATCTGTCCGGAAAAAGTCCAACTATGGTTAATATAATGAGAACAGTTTGCATGACATCAATGTATCCTGGCAGCCAAGGGGAGTGGACTGGAATGCGCGTGTGTGAACAGTGATGACTTCACTGTGCTAGTCAGTGGGGGTGGTAGGCACTGTTGAGTGAACAGCTGGTTGTACAGTGTGGCCGTCACATTCAAAATGACTTAGCAAAGAGAGCAATGAATCTACATCAAATGTTGTGTTAAGTTTAACATTTTTCCATGGAAACTAGTCAGATGATTCAGAAGGCTGCAGCTATGGGCAACTGGTGATTGACAGCTTCATCAGGACAATATGCCCCATCATGCATCATGTCACATGCAGAGTTTTTTGGTGAAACATCAAATCACCCAGGTGACTCAGTTCCCCTGCAGCCCAGATTTGGTGCCCTGCAACTGCTGGCTTTTCCCAAACTAAAATCACCTTTGAAAGGGAAGAGATTTCAGACCATTGATAAAATTCAGGAAAATACAACAGTTCAGACAGCTGATGGCAATTGAGAGAACTGTGTGAGGTTCCAAGGTACCTAATTTGAAGGGGACTGGTGTGTCATTGTCTTATGTACAATGTTTCTTGTATCTTCTTCAATAAATGTCTCCATTTTTCATATTACATGGCTGGGCACCTTCTGGACAGACTATATTTAAATTGATAGACACATATGCATATAGACACACATAGCAGTATGGTAATAGCCAGAGAAAAGGGGTGGTGTGGGAAAGGTGGAAGTAGGCCAGAGGGGGTAAATGGGGGTGGAAAGAGACTTGACTTTGGGTGGTGAACACATGATGCAGTGTGCAGACGATGTGGTACAGAGCTGTGCACTTGACAGCTGTGTGGTTTTATTAACAGGTGTCACCCCAAGAAATTCAATAAAAATAAACAAATGAAATAAAAGGGAAAGTCAGTAAGAGAGTGATACTTAGACCAAAGAAGTGCTCTCTGACATATAATCCCAGCCATTATAATAACTGCACTGGTCAGTTTTGGGGAGGAGAGTCCTTTTCTGCCTATGAAATGACATTCAGATGATTTTTACATAAGCCATGTCTTGAGTTTCATTACTTCTTTTCAATAATTCTTATTTCCCTTGGGGGTTGGTCATCTAATCTGTCCAATGCGTAGTGGTTTTGCAAAATCACAGCAGAATTCAAGAAGCATTGGTACTTAATATCTTGAAAAATTATTAAGTAGCATTAGTTTAAGTCCTTTCTGCAAATACAAACCTTGACTAGAGCTCTCGGTTTGCTTTAACTATAAAACTGCCCATGATAAACATGCCTGGTGTTATTCCAATCTTTGCTGTTCCCTCTTTAAGGATCAGAGTGACAAACTGTCTATTAATCCAGGCTGGCAAGACTGTGTCAAGTGTTTTGTTTAAAACTCAAACTCTGCCACAAAATAACGTGACCCAAATTGAGTTGCAAAAGATCAAAGCACAAAAATAGAAGACACTCTCTTAAATTCAGTTTTAAAGACACATCTTGAAATCGACTCTACAGCATCACCACAAACTCAACACTGCACTAATGCCCTGTCCTCACAGTAATAGAATGTTTTTAGATCTAAGTATTTTCACCGCTGCATCCACTATCCCTCTCATTACCATTAAAATCCTTTTTTGGTAGGTGTTGCCACTTATTCTTTAAGTGAGGCAAAGAAAAGTTAAGTAACAGCTAAATTCTAGAATCTGGACCTGTATAAACCTCAGAAGCCTAGAGCAGCAGAGCCTAGCGGTGATCACAGATGCTGGAATCAGGCAGGGCTCCATGTCAATCATGCCTCTGTTATTTATCTTTTGTCAGACACCCAGCAAGCGTCTTCCCTACTTTATGTTTTGGCTGAAATAGGGGATAATAGTTGTACCTATTGAAAAAGATTATGTGAGAATTTTAAAAGGCATTATCTATGGAGTTATTAATTACTATTGATAGTCTGTCTCTGGGTTCTCTTTCTTCCTGGTTCATTTCAGCTGAGAGTGAATAGTTTTGCAGCAATAAGTGGCTTCAATAATCCAGCGGCTGGCAAGAGAACATCTTGCCATCTCCCTGGTGCCTGGTGCAGACCTCTGTATCGGTACCACAGAACACATTACGAGGGACAGCACTGTTTTTCTCCAAAACGACATCTCAAATGAGAATGGTATTTGGCTCTTTCTTTAAGCTTAGATCCACGTGAACACAACTCCCAGGCTGATGACTATGAAAGCAAGGTGTTAGATTCTTACCAACTGCTAGGAAAGGTATATTTCTTCAGCATGCAAGGCCTCTTTGCATAACGCAATTCTTACCTATGCCCCGTTCGAAAGGAGCAAATTTTCAAACACAGACAACTGTGTTCCTTGTGCATACAGAAAAAGGAAACCGGGCTTCTCTAGAAGGGCTTCGTGAGAAGCAAGGGGTCACGGTCATGGGGCAGACAGGCAGACAGCCGGGACCAGAAAAAAGCGGTGTCGGGAGCAGTGGTGGAGTTGGCAAGAGCTCGAGCTGGTACGAGGTCCCCAGGCAGCTATGAGGAAGGAAGAAAGAGACATTTTTAAGGCATCTGCACCAAGGGAGAGGGGTGGAGGGCTGGCAGCAATGGGGCAGAAAGTCAAGACCTGAACACTCGGACACTTGTGCAGGGGCGGGCAGCTTCCTTTGAGCCCGTGGGTAGCTCCTATCTCAAGTATGATCTTAAACGCCTCTCAGACTCAGCAAAGTCCCAGGGTGGTAAGGCTTCCAGGAGGAGTCTGTGTGGGCTGCTTCTAAAACCAGGAAAAAAATGTAGCAGGCTTGCCAAGAGATGAGCTGCCCCAGTCTGAAAGCAAGGGAGAAAAATTCTTTCTTCTTTTTTTCTCCCACAGCAAAACGCAAGTACACCCAAGGCCATGGAGACCTGTTCTGCAGGACGCCGTGACCTTTCATGTTGAAGCCTGGGTCAGCAAATGCAGCAGAATCTGCCACTGCAGCTATATATCCAGTTCGAAAAAATAGTTCACATTCAGGTTTCTAGAATAATGCCGTGTTGCCACTTGTGTGTTTTTTAGAGCTTCTCCTTGTTTTAGATTTGATTAATACAAACATTTAGACATGAGACAGACACAAATTTTTGAAAGATGAAATTTAAAGGACAGTATTCCTTTGGTTAATAATTCACTATCTTCCTCAATGACTTGTCCACAAACATAAGTGTAATTCCTCTCCCTTATTCCCTTTTCATGTCAAAGTCAAACCTAAAGATAGCCAAAGCATTCTAGAAGATATAGTGTACTTAGTTCTATGTAATGACTTTATCATGTTAACTTTGGTGATAAAGCAGTTTCATTTATGTCAGAATAAATTTTAATAAGTCAATGACTAAATTAATTTGACCAAAAAGAACAATACTATTAAATATAATTAAGGGCCTAGCTGGTGTGGCTCAGTGGATTAAGTGCCAGCCAGTGAACCAAAGGGTCACTGGTTTGATTCCCAGTCCAGGGCACATGCCTGGGTTGCAGGCCAGGTCCCCAGTAGGAGGTGTGTGAGGGGTAACTACATATTGATGGTTCTCTCCCTCTCTTTCTCCCTCCCTTCCCCTCTCTAAAAATAAATAAATAAAATCTTTAAAAAATAATTAAGGCTATCATTCTATTTGTTTTAAATGGTCATACGAGATAAAGAAGGGAGAGAATCCCAAAGACGAAAAACAGGCCATCTGTGTTGATATAAATATAATCCTTCCCCGGGAAATTGTTCTAAAGATGAAGACACTTACAGTGGTCTTATGTTATTTCCAAGAGGAAACTGAAGGAACCATTTTTCACATGTTGATGCTGCCATGTGATTGCAGACACTGTGGGCTATGATGGATTGCTTGAGCTGCTAGAGGCGCCTCTTCCTCACTGTGTGCGGGGGGGTTTACCCAGGCACAGTGATGGACATGCTGTGATTTCTGCATGGGTTAGTTACACGTGGCAACTGGGACATTGGAGAAAAGATTCATAGGATGGAAACTGGAAATATTAGAACATGAAAAGCACCAGTAAAGTAGCTGAATATGCTAACATCATTTCTTGTGTTGCCAGTTAGTTTTTGCAAAATTATACATCTTTCCAAAGCCATCCAACATCAACATTCAGATTCAACAAGTGTTTCCCAAGACCTGCACAGGCCCAGAACTACACCAGACATTCCTTCATATTTTATTGCATGAAATTCCCTCCACAAATGTTTAGAGTAGGCTTCATTCTCATCACAACCCAACTGAGGGAGGGGTTCTGGATCTCTCGCTTTTGAATCTTGCAATCTTATACATGCCAATCGACTTGTCTTAGAAAATGGTTGGTTTTGTTTTGCTTTATTTTGTTCTCCTTACTACTTTTTACTGTAAAACCCCAGGCAGACATAAGCAACGGTTTTCAACCTGGGACAATTTTACCCCACCGGTAACATTGGCAATGTCTGGAGACATTTTTTATTGTAGAAGCAAGGAGGGTGCTCTTGGCACCTAGTGGGTGAGGCCAAGGATAAACAGACTAGACACTAGACACTGCCGCTGAACAGACTAGAACGTACCAGAAAACCCCCCACAACAAAGAATTATCCAACCCAAATGTTTACGGTGCTGAGATTGAGAAACCCTGAACAAGAGTGAAGAAATTACGTGGCTAAATCACAAAAAAAGTAAGCCTGAAATTGGCAGTAGCTCATAATACAAACAACAGAAGCATTTTTAAATGGCACATCTCTCCCAATTCATCCATTCTTTTGACAATCCAAATATATTTGAGGTGGGGAGGGGAGCGGCGAACACAGAGTTCCAGTTATTTTAAATTTATTAAAAAGTGCTTGCATGCCAAATACTATCCACCAGGACATAAAAATAAATAATACATGGTTGCTGTCCCTAGGAAGTTCAGACTCAAATAAAGGGAAGCTGACTAAAACTCCAATCATTTTTATGCATTGTGTAAGTGCCGTGATAGTGAAGTGCTCACATGTAAGGTCAAGAAACCCTGTCTGGGGCAGCTGAGAAGGCTTTCAGTTATGAAAAGCAAAAAAAAATAATGTTTATGAATTTGAGTACAACTTGAGATTTATTGTATCCTGGTAGAAGCTCGGTCTATTGGATTTTTAATGTGCTCAGTCATTTTGTACCTTCTAACATGCTTTTAAAATCCCAGCCATCATTTCAAATTCATTCATATGGGCTTCTGCTTTTATCAAGCATGGACGCACTAAAAGACGTTTTCTCCTGTGTTGGGGTTATAAGTCGGAGTGAACAGCCTTCTTCTGTGGAAACAGGCCAGCCATATGTCCCCCACAGCATGCTAGACCTTAGAATCCTGACAACGCATTCACCGTAGTCCTTTTAAGGAAAACTGTAGAAGGGTTGTGGTCTGTTTATTCAGACCTCTTTATTTCCTTAGCGATTTTTACATTAAATATTTTTTATAACCATTATAGTCTAAGTAACAACACCTAGAAAATAAACCAGCATCTCTTCATTGTTATTTGAGAATAGATAAAGGGTAGGGCAAGTGAAACACGGAATTTACTCTTATAGCATTATTTATTGATTATTATATTATTTTCCATATGAATACTGTACACCTACTTCTGCCCCAGCCTGTGGCTATGAAGACCACTAAGGGAAAGAGATATGAAGAAAGGAATATAAGAAATTTGCTGTGTGCAATCCCATCCCCTCCATCCACTCAGCCACTGGTCGTGTTGATTCTGCTCAGTGCCTTTTGAGTCTGTGCACCTCTCTTTAACTTCCCTGCCACTACCCCAAAGACACCAGTATCCTCCTTTTGTGTCTTACCATAACTTTGCTGACTGGCTGCCAACATGCTCTCTGGCTACAGAATTAAGGAAGGGTCTACACGGAGGAGTGATCTTTTATAAATGCAATGCTAGTCGCTTCGCTCCTCTACTTAAAGCACTTTCATGGCTATGTAGGCCTTTCATGAGGAACTCACTCCTTAAAAACCTAAATAGATCAATAACTTTGCAAGAAATCAAAAACTTATTAAAATAACTAGTATGAGATAGATCATTTATATTTCCTAAGTTCCTCCATTTTATTTGCCTATTCCAATTCTTTTGCATGGATTTCAAAGTACTCGATAATCTGATAGAATCCATATTTTCTTAGTGTCTGATTTTTTGTCTTTGTGCCTTCTTTCCTTTTTTTCTCAGTTAGGGTAACTAGTGTCATGTTGACCTTATTGTGTGTACCTTTAAAGAACATCATCTGTGTATCGGCGATCCTACTGTTTTTCACTTATCTGACTCAGTAGTTGTTAAGATGCTGTTATTGCTACCTTTCTTCTTACTTCTCGTATTCATTTTGTTGCTCTTTTCTTGTTTCTTCAGTTGAATACTTAATTACTAAAAATTGTGTAAATAGTCCATTTCAAAAGCTATGAATTTTTGTGGTCTCAGATTTAATCATAGTTAGTAAATTTTTATGCCTAGTACATGAATTATTAGTTTCTTAGATGTTTTGAAACTTTGTTTTTTTTTATTTTGGGTAAAAGATATTTAGGATAGTTCTTTAATTGAATTGATGAAATTTTTGGTTTTTATCCTTTTCTTTGGAATTATTATCTAATTTTATTGCATTTAGGTTAGGTAATTTATAGTCTAGTGCATTTTTAGGGGTTTTTTTGGTGACTTGATTTTGGTCACTTTTTCTGGAATGTTTCATAGACACTTAACTATCAGTCTGATGGAAAAGGAAGTCTATTAAGAGATTTTAAGTCATATTGATGAAGAGAAGCTATACTAATTGTAAGGTTTTGAGGGAGTTGCAAAAATGATTGATGTCTTAGAGGATTATTCAAGGATTAAAATTTATGAGTGAAACAATTTCATATGGGAGCAAGTTCTAACATGCAACCATGGGAGTGGTTGGTGATAGACAAGATGATGAGAAGGTACTATGGTCAGATGTATGAGCCTCAAACAGTACCGTGAACTATGCTGTGAAAACATGGAGAAATTAGGATGATGCTGGCTACACCTCTGGCCTCCTTTTACATAAAATGTAAGAGAATAAGCAGTGCTCATGAAAGAGGCTTTCAGAGGAAGTTGCTATGATTTAGGTCAAACAGGTTTAGGGAAAGGTCTTTAAAAATAATGACTATATAATTGAGATTGACCCTATATTTCTTTTTATCCAGGACAAATCTAGTTCAAAGTGTCTTAGTTTGGAAGAAAAATATGGTCATCCAAGAAAAAAATGGGATACTGTTTTAAAAATCCATATAAAATCATAAAGGATTCAATGTAAATATTGGGGAAAGTAGAAAAATGGAAGTCATGCTCAAGGAATAGAAGCCACAGAATGGTTTGGGTATAAGAACTTTCCTTTGTCTCCAATTTTAAAGAGAAAATTAAAGTCAACAGATGCTAACTCCTTAAATGCTCTCCCATTAGACTCACACAGTTATCGAATCTCCACCTGTATTTCTTCTTTTTCTTTTTCATCAAACAAGGGGGCATTGCCCTCCCAAGGGTAACTCTCCATCTGTATCCCTGCACATCCTCTTATTTCCACAGGTAACTCACTTTCTGCGATACCCATCTCTCCCATCTCTTCAACTTGGGTATCCTCAGCATTTAGATATGCTTAAATTTCTCCTATGTCAAGAATAATAACTAATCTCCAAAATAATAATCTTCCAGCTACTCTTGTGGTCTTACGCACTTACCATATTATCATGTCTTAACTTTCCATTCACTCATCAGCCCTCTGTGATCTGGCCTCAGCGTCTTCAGCTCTATTGAAATTATAATTGTAAAGATCACCAATAATTTTCTCTTTTGCAAAATCTAAAGTCGCTTGAAAATTCAGATGTTCTATGACCATATACTGAAAATGTCAACCACCCCTTCTCATGTTGAAATCATCTCATTTTCCATAACTGACTCAAATGCCTCATTAAAGTTTCTTTTTCAGCTTCTTTTTCATTGTCCACCCTTTCAATATTGGCGTTCATCAGGGTTCTGTCTAGGTAACTTTTGCTTTCTCACTCTTCTTGGTTATTCTTATTCATGTCTATTGTTTTAATGATTATAAATAAACTGACGACCATAAAGTTTCCATCTTCCACCTAATCCTGCTCTTCCCTCCTGAAGATCAGTACAGACAGCAGCTAACTGAACATCATCTTCTATTTGACTTTCCCCCAAATACTTCAGATCATTATCTTTCCCTCCAACATGCTGTTCCCCGTGCTCCTTATCCAGCTAAATGGCGCTGCCATCTACTCAGTTGCTAAACTGGAAAGACTGAAGTTATTCTGACTACTTCTCCTGCCCGCCCCCAATTCACATTCATTCCATTCACATTTCAAAATGCATCTACTTATATATATTGAAACAACTTCACCTACAACCCATTTTTCATATTACACCAAGTGACCTCTCTAACTGTGAATATGATTCAACTTTCCTCTTCCTTAAAAGAGTTCAATGTCACCTCATTGACCTGAGGAAAACTTCAAATTCTAGCTTCTTGGAATGTCTCAATTTGATGAGGTATGACCTTGATGGTTTTAATTTTCTCCATTCACTGCTGGTGTTCCTTATTGACTCTCATGATGTAGGTTTCTTCATGACATTTTGGGCAAATCCTTTAACATGCAGGTCATTGTTGTCTGTAAGAAGTCAATTGAGTTTCAACCTCCAGGCTCCTAGTAGGGATTAATCTAACTTCCTCTTCTGTTTCTCTCATTGCCACCCACACAGTCAAGTGAGTGGAGGAGATTGGTGGGGACCTCTTCCTTGCCTTCTCAGCTTGTGTCAGATTGGAAGAAGAAGCATGATCTGCCTCTGGGACTCTTCCTTCTGTTCTTTTAAAGTTCTCACTCCCCATCTACGCCAAGGCAGGATAAAGCCAGGCAGCATTTGTCTTTCTCTAAACTGTGCTGGTGGCTATTACAGTCCTCTCTCTCCTGGTTTTTCTTACTCCTCTGGCTAATCTGACTAATCCTTTATTCATATTCTGGCTTCTACTTTGCTTTTGAATTTTTATTTTGACAGAGAAGAGGCACTACTCCATCCTTCAGTTTCAATTTCTTTCTTCATTCACAGCTTTATCCTACATTCTCTTTCTGCCCCTTGGCTCCCTCCCGTCTGTTATATGGGGAATCACTGGTAGGAGTCAGTCATAGGGGTAATTTGTTGTCTACAGAATAGGTCTTTCCAAGGTGTGCACAGACTTCTCCAGAATGCCACTTCCATGCCAGGCAAGTCTTAAGAGCAGCTACACAGTACTAGAGAGGATGTGATGCCACAAAAAATATGCCACTCAGACCTCCTGCTGAAGCAAACACAACTGACTAGTGGCATCAGCTGCTGCCTTTCTGGGATGCATGTCAGGGCCATGCTTCCCAGGGGTTCCTCCCAGCTAACAAATGCACACTGTCAGAGAACTAAGAAGAACCATTCCTGCAAAACATGAAACCCCTTTACTAGGAGGCTTTGCTTAAGAGCTTCCAATTGGCTGAAATTTTCGTAGAGCTGTGCTGCAGTCTGAAATTCCTGCTACTCAATTCCCTTTATTGTCTCCTTGCATTCACAGGTTTAAGGACTATCATGGACTAAAGTCTCTTCCTGCCTTCTCTGGTATCTCCCCTTTAAGTCTTGATTGGTATCTTCTTCAGTAATTTGAATTCCATCTTGACATCTGCTTCTCACAGGAACTAAACTAACACAAGTGGAGCCCAGAGGGACCTAAGAAAAAGCCAGTAAGATGGCAATTTGGGACAGACTTATTCACTGCCCAGTGACCGATGAAGTATATGATGAGCAGTGCATGGTGCGAGGGTAGTCTATGGCATATGGTGGGATCTCAAATACGAAAGATTTCATATGTAGTGATCTGGAGAGATTCCCCGGTGGAGGGAAACATCAGTGCAGGTAGAGTGAGTCAAGCTTTTGAAGGACATGGAGGTGCAATGCCTGTAAGACAGCAGGGCTGCAGTGACTGCTAGGTTATACTGATTCCCTGCAGAGAGATAATAAAAAACTGAGGGCTTTTATGAAGCATTTAAAGGCTAAGTGTGAGAGCCAGAGGGCTTCTTGAGTAGCTTTTCTCACAGTGAAAAAGCTGACACAGCTGAGTAGCTGAATGGACATCTGAAGGTTAAAATCAGAGCTCCTAAGGTGTTTAAATGTTCGGAAAGTTTGGAAAAGGTTGAGAAAATTTGAGTCTCTCTGAGAGGCTCTGGATGGCTATCCTGAGAACGTTGGCTCTGCACACACACCCTAGCCCCCTCGACAATCCCCAGAGCGTGCAGCAGTCGCCTCTCCTTGCAGACTGGTAACCGCTACTCCACTTAAAAGCCATGATTCCTTGCTCAGTCCCAGACCTAAGTCACATTTCAAACGTGGAACTGATTGACATATTTCATCCTGGAAGGGATGATGCCACAATTCAACACTTAAAAATGCAGAGGTTGTTATTCTTTTTATATCTTCTTAAAATTTTTTGTATTAAAATATTTTATTTTGAGAGAAATTTTAGGTATACAGAAAAACTGAGCAGAAAGTACAGAGTCCCATATACCCCTTCTTCCTCACACATACATAATTCTCTATTACTAACAACTTGCTTTGGTACAATTGTTATCATTGATAAACCAATATTGATTCATTATTATGAATGAAATTCCATGATTTACATTAGGGTTCACTCTTTCTGTTGTCAAGCTATGTGGGTTTTAATAAATTCATAACGTCATGTATCCACCATTACTGTAGCATACAGAATAGTTCTATTGCCCTAAAAATCTCCTGTGCTTCACCTGTTCTTCCTCACTCCTCCCTCCTGAACACCTGGTAACCACTGAAAATTTTATGATTTCTTCTATAGTTTTGCCTTTTTAAGAATATCATATATTGTATTCATACAATATTTAGCCTTTTAAAACTATATTTTTCCACTTAGCAATAGGCATGTAAGTTTCTTCCATGTCTTTCTGTGACTTGATAGCTCAGTTATTTTTGCAGCTGAGTAATATTTCTTTTTTAATTGAACTTGTTGGGGTTACATTGGATAATAAAAATATATAGGTTTGAAGTGTACAATTTATAATGCATCATCTGTATGTTGCATTGTATGTGGCCCATCCAAAGTCATCTTCTGTGACCATTTATCCCATCCACCCTCTTCTACCTGGCCCCACACCTCTTTTCCTCTGGTGATAACCACACTGTGGTCTATGCCTATGAGGGGTCTGTGCGTGTGTGTGATCCCTTTACCTATCTCACCCAGTCCACATTCCCCTCCCCTTTGACAGCTTTCAGTCTGTTCTCTGCATCCATGAATCTGTTTCTGTTGTGTTTGTTTATTTTTGTTCATTAGATTCCATATATAGGTGTAATCATATGGTATATGTCTTTTCTTTGACTGGCTTATTTCACTTAGCATAATACCTCTATGCATATCCATGCTCTAAAATAAATAATAAAATTTACTTCTTTTTTATGGCTGAATAGTATTTCATTGTGTAAATGTACCACACCTTTTTTTATTCACTCATAGACTCTTGGGCACTTGGACTGCTTCCAAATCTTGGCTGTTGTAAATAATGCTGCAGTGAACAAAGGGGTGCATATATTCTTTTGAATTAGTGTTTTGGGTTTCTTCAGATATATTTCCAGAAGTGGAATCACTGGGTCATGTGGAAATTCCATTGTTTATTTTTTGAGGAAACTCCATACTGTTTTCCATAGT
>PVKM010024098.1:0-20749 GCA_004027735.1 Carollia perspicillata
TTAGAGATGTCCTGGAATCTTATGCTCTCCTCATTTTCTTGAATTCCTATTTCTTCATTCTGTTCTGATTGACTGTTTCTTTCTTTCTTATGTTCCCATTCTTTGTTTTGAACTCAAGATCCCTTCCATTCATTGTTGCTTCCCTGTGGGTTTTTCTTTATTTCACTTAGTATAGCCTTCATTTCTTCCTTTATGCTTTAGCTGTACAAAATGAGATCTCTAAGCATCCTTATCACCAGTGTTTTAAATGTTATGTCTGATAGGTTGGCTATCTCTATTTCACTTAGTTCTTTTACTGGAGTTTTGTTCCATTATTTCATTTGAGCCATAGTTCTATCTTTCCTCAATTTGGCAGACTCTCTGTATTTGTTTCCATGTATTATGTAGAGCCGCATCGACTCCTTGTCTTGTTGCATTTGTTACATTGTGTGGGGTGGGTCCTGCGATAATGGCCACAGTTGGCAGCCCACATCAGCACTTTGTGGCTTTGTATGTGGGGGAGGGGGCAGTGCTGCTACCTGACTGCTGGGGGCTTGTTGGACACTGCCCCCAGTTCTAGTCACTATGTGACTGGAACCCCTCTAGTTGTCCTAGTAGTGATTCCCAGAGTGGGTGGGTTTGCATACATTCTAGAATAGTACAAGCCCTTTAAATGGACTCTCCTGAGAGACCCACAGTTTCTTCCACTGGCCCAACCCCAACTGGTTTTTATAGCCAGAAGTTATGAGGCATTATTTCCCTGGCATTGGAACCCTGGGCACCATGGTTTGGCTTGGGGTTCGCTTCCAGGTATCTCCAATATGGGACCATCTATACCGCTGGCTGCTGCCACTGGCCAATGCCACCACTGCCAAGTTGCTCCCACCTCGCTGCCACCACACAATCTACTGTCTGCCCCAGCTACCTGTCTCTGCCCCTCCTACTTATCTGGATGAACATATTTTCTTTAAATCCTTGGTGTCAACCTTTCATACAGTTTGACTTTCTAGGTGTTTTTTTTGTTTTTAAGTTAGTTATAATCCTTCTTATGGCTGTACAATGAGGCAAGCATGTCTGCCCACACCTCCATCTTGATCAGAAGTCACACATAGTTTAAAATCAAAGCTTATTTAACATTTTCAATGTATTTTCTAATATGTTTTCTTATTATTACTTCTTACATACAATTCTTTTTAGATTTAACTTCCTTCTTACTAAAATAAAGAATTTAGCATAAAAAAACAAATGAATAAGTTGAGATAAATTTAAAGAAAGAGTTGCCACTCTTTTAAAATGTAGTAAAATTTAAAATTGCAACACAATTTAAAAAGTAATAAAATAAAGCTAAATCAAACACATTTCTCTATTTGAGGAAGATTAATGGTATATCTACAACATTTCATGTATTAAATGCCTTTCCGATTTTCCAATCACATCCAATATCAATCATTTAAAATAAAGTAGACTATAAACACTAACCTCAGTATTTTAAAAAATTATTAAGTTAAATATGTCCAGAAACTTAATACAATGTGATTTATTGCATTTTCATAAGGTATCTTATCATTTTACTGACATGCAATGAATTATGTGAAAATAATATGTTTTGAAAATACAAAAGCAGAGATAAAATGGGAAATAAGTATAAGCAACGCCTTTGACAGGATTTAATTTTGATTTTCTTAGCTATTCCTTAAAGAAATCCACACTGAGAAACTATTTTTGGGGGGGACCATGGGAAATACTGGCAATATAAAGACATTTAACACATCACAGTTGAATGATTCAGTTTTTATGCAAATGCTCTAGTTACATTTTTAAAATGGATGAGCAGAACAAATTAAACACAGTTCTAACATATCTATTTTCCTATTCTGAGACATCTTTTTAAAATTTTTTAAGTTTCCAGCAGCCATCCAAGCAGTGTTTTTGCTCTGTGTCTTGGGTTTACAGTCTGTAACCAGACTATTAAAGCTTTATCATGAGACTATTCCATATTGATAAACTCCAGTTTATGAATTTTTAAAAATATTTTATTTATTTAAAACAAATAAATAGAGAAAGAGAAAGGGAGACATCAATGTGTGATTGCCTTTCGCACCTCCCCTACTGGGTCCAGGCCCAAAACCTAGGTATGTGCCCTGACTGGGAATTGAACTGGCAACCCTTTGGTTCTCAGGCCAGCACTCAATCCACTGAGCCACACCAGCCAGGGCCAGCTTATGAATTTTATATTTTATATTCTCAGATTACAGTCTTAGACATATTCTCTTAGTTCTTGCCTGCATATGTTGTCTAGGTCTTGCAGCTTCTTTGATATATATTTTCTCTTTTTTTACTGTGAAACTGAGCTGAATTGAAAGGAATTAAACCCTCACTATTTGTTAGATTGTCAGGAGGGAATTCTTTTATTGTGTCTGTCTCATGTGAGATGTTGGCATTGTCTTCAGGTATGAGGAGTTATAATCTTCCAACACCAAAGACCAAAGAACCACATCAGTAAACCCATGGGTTCAGAGGAATGTAGGATTTCAAGTTTCCTAACTATACTTAACCAGATTCCTCATCTCAACATGAGGGTCCCAGTTCTTTCTTATTATGGCCTTGACTTTGACTTAGAAGACCTTCTGGGACTGAGAATTCAACATTTTCCAAAGTTTCTCTGGTATAGTTAAATTCTAAACCTGGTACTCTGCTCTGTCTGCCTCTTAATAGATAAACTGATTGGGGTTTCCATAATGTTGCTGAGGAGACACTGGGCTTTCACATTGTGCCTTGAATTGGCGATTAATCACCTTAACTCTGTCATTATCTATCTTCTACAAATCAGTGGAAGTCAGCAGCACTTAATTCCATGGCATTTATGATTAACCACTCTGTCATACTTCTCCAGTAACAAAGATATTGTATCAGCCAGACACTTTTTCAGTGATGTCCCATTCCAATTAACCTTTGGTGGAATTTTTAACATTTGCATTGTTGTAACATGCCAAAGGCTATTCATACTCCATCTACTGCCAATTATGGCTTCTCAGTGCAAGCTAGCCAACAGGCAACCATTTCCAAAATCCCATATTAGAGTGTGCTTTCTAGAACTACCCTTGGTAGTGGCTGTCTAAAACTGTGTTCTCTAGAAATAAACTCTGAGATAGAGAGTTGTATCAACATTTTTTGAAGGATGGTCTTGAGGGATATACCTGTAAGAAACTGAGGAAGACACAGTAAGAGAAAAAACCTATCTATCCCACAATGTGGATGAAAGTGAGGCTTCAACCAATTTTATGGAAGCTCTGGAGCTGGATGGTCTTTTATTCTTTCAGAATGAATTGAGACAAAGGAGCTGGAATTTGTATCCCTGCATTGGCCAGTCACTGCCTTCACATTGAACCCTGTGCAAGGCCATAGTTTTCATGTAAGGGTGTTCCCTGTGGCCAGTGGTAATTTCCCATGAAGGGCATACAGTATGAGCCCTCAGCTGCTAGGAATACCAGATGCATTTACCCTAGAAAGAGAGGGGAGATCTCTTTCTAATGTACTGTATTCACTGATAGCATCCATTGATAGTATTCATTACAACCTGAAAAAAAATGATACAATTTACTCTCCCCAGGAGATCATAATCTATTGGAGAGAAAAAGAGAACATATTTGAAACAAGGAAAATGCCACTTATGTGTTTAATTATGCTGTGAGGTATTTGCTGTAGGTCCTCTTGACTATACATGTGGAACCAATTGTGGGAGATTCTAGCAAGTAAAAAGCAAGCTGATGTTCACTGGATCTTTCATTTTCTTAATGCTTGTACCGATAAACTAGGAACTTCCACTATTTCTGCCCTCTCTTAGAAGTACTGGTGACAAGGCTTATATCATTGTCTTAAAGTCTTCTTTTACTTGTTTTTGTGGATAAATAATGACTTTTCTGATTGAGAAATTGGCATCAGTTGGGTTGCAGCAGCTTGTCGGACATGATGAGTTTTAGTCCTGCCAGCCTGAACCTCACTGCTTAGGCTTTCTTTCACAGATTTCTGCCTCAAATAGACATATTCTACTTACAGCCTTCCTTAGTGATCAGCTCCTTGGGAGAACGAAAGCGAATAGCATGCCTCACAGAGCCCATCACTGTGTGTTCTAAGTTCTACTCTGGCTGCCCAATAGCCTTCTATTTCTTCTCACACAAATGATCACATTTTCTTCTTGCTTCCATAGTACTTTATGCATATTTCTTTTATCTCCCTGCATTGAAATTAGTCTTTCTGTCTGATACCACTTATTTTCCTCCTCTCTGGCACGTGCATCCTGAAGAGTGATGACCACAGCTTACTCTTTTTTTTTCCATTCATTCATCAAATGTTCATTATACTGGAAAACCACTAGGATATACTCGGACATTTAAGACAAAGCACTGCTATCAGTGATATCACAATCTACTAAAGGAAACCAAATTACAACAAATAAATTATAGTGTTTCATGATAATATTCTTACATGTTTTGTCTATATGTTAAGTACTGAGTCTGGTACATTTTGAGCTATTTAGTGATCCCTGAACCTTTGCTTTTTGTTCATGCCATTCCTTATGCCTGAATCACTCCTCCATGTAACTAAATCCTGTTCTGCCTTCAAGATTCAATTGAAGTGGGTGATGTTACTTTGAGAAGGTATCAAGAGACTCAACCCAGTATATTTAAGTCTGGGCTGCCTGAACTTTCTCTATAGCAAAAATCAAATTTTCTCATAGCCCCTATTAACTAATGCTATTTTCAATAAAGTTGCTATTATTTATTGACTATCTACTGTGTGCTAGGCACTGTCCTGTATACTTTGTGTGCATTTTTACATTAATTTTCCATGTAATCTTAGTGAACATTATATTAATTTTACTGCATGATAATATAATAATCACTAGGACTTAAAGGCAGCATCCTGGTGGGTCAGAGTGATTTAACTATTGTCAAAAACCATGAAATCTTTATTTCTTTTTGAGAGAAACTGAAAATCTTTTATACCTTACCAATTGATAGGCATTTCATTCGGAGGTTTGCGAGATACTTAATCTCTCTAAGACAGCCCCACACCCTTGGAAACAGTGCTGTTTTCCGAACAGTGACCTTGTGTTCCTGTCCACCTACATTGTCTCGCTTTTTGGTCCTCATTTTTACGGGACCATTGTGAATTTCACAAAAGTATTTATTAGGAGCTGGAGATGTTGTTGTAAGATTTTAGAAACACATAACTTTATAGAAAGAAAATGTCGAGTAAGCCTGAATAAATAACTCCCTATTTACAAATCTCTTTTTAAACGATTTTCATCTTATCTTTCTGGAAGTATCATTCTTGGCCTTGAGGTGATTTCAGCCTCTTACAGATGTTCCCTTGCCTCATTTAATTTACCGACAAAGAAAGAAAATAAAAGTGGCCTAAGGGTTGAGTTTCTTCTGACTCAGAAGATGAAAATATTTTGTTAGAATTTTGTGATCTGCTATTCAGGTTTATAGAACACTATTAAAATATGAATCCAAACAGAAGTGAAAAAATGTATTCATGTGTATGTGTGCATGTAGGTATGTGTATATGTATATAATGGGGAATGCATAACATATAATGAATATTAGTACATATACAGCATGTACATATACAGTTTTTGCGTATATGTATGTGCATATGTGTATGTGTGTGCACGAATGTGTATATACATGTAAAAATAACCTAGAAATGCATGGTTGTTAAACAAGAGTTATCTCAATTTTAAAGCAGTGTTTTCAAAATGAAGGCCTTAAAATGTTCTTCAAGTTAAGGGAAAAAAATAGACCATGGATCTTTATCGCTTTTTCTTTTTTTGATCAGTTTGGTAGCTGTTCTCTTTTGAAATGTTATATTTGTATATACATCATATAAAGGTTTTCATTACAGTGACTAATGTAAATGATTTCATGATTACGCTAACAGACCAAATGCATTGCTCTCATTACGGTCTTTAATATCACAGGGTTCTTTTTCCTGAATCTTCATAAATGTAGCTATTAGCTGATGGAAATCATTTCATGCTCAATGAAAAGCAAAATACACTTAATGCTCACAGAAGCCAGAAGAACCACTGAAAATAGATCTCAATTTGCCTTTATAGCATCCGTTTCTCTTTGTGCACCAGAGAAGTCACACTGGGAGAGAAGCAGGTGCTGGGAGGCTGCTCTTATAAGAGGCCATTAGCTTCAAGAAATGATAAGTCTTGAGAAATATTTTCCTTTTCCTGATTCATATTCAGGTGCAAGTTTCTCTCCATTTCGTTCCTCACATCCTAGCTCTCTTTCTGATTTCTTATAATTGAAAGACTCATCACAAAGTGCTAGTGTGCTGCATGCTACGGTTCAAGAATTTTTAAAGGAAAAAAGCACATCAGGTTGCTGTGTTGCTTGACTTCTGAAGCATAATGATTTTCTTTGTGAAAAGCAAATATGTTTTTACAGGCCACTCATTTTAAGTAACATAGTATTTAATATAATGATCACTTCCTTGTAGAAGGAGAACAAAAACAGTGTTAAATCACTTATTGTGAAGAGACACGAACAGAAGTTTGTTGAATTTTTTCTTTATAAGAATAGTAGGCAAAGGATAAAGAAAAGTAAATATGGTTTCCCTATCAAATTTTTGTTATATTAAAGTGGCATTACTATAGGGAAAGTTTAATCTGCCTGTAAATATCTAACAACCTGTGAAACCCTAATAATTATATACTATTAAGGTATGCTTAAAATATACCAACTCTAGTGAGTAAACCCGAGAAAAACTGTCATTAAAAAGAATATTTTTGTCTTTTACTTATCAGAAAGCAAAGAGCTGTTTGAAACGATATACGCATATGCCTCCAGCTTTAAAGCAGAGTGAACAAGGGACTCGGGGAATGTGTGCGGCAAACACTTTCTTGTTCCCAATTGTGTCGGGGGTGCCCAGGACCGGCTAGTGGAAAAACGAACAAAAGACTTCTTTCGGAGTTGCAACCCTTTCAGGACCGTTCCTCAAAACCTGTTTCATTTTTAAACATTTCTACTTCAGGTTGGCAATTCATAATGACACAGAAAATAATGTTTGTTGCTTTTTGTTATATATTATGCCAGTTTACCCAAAGAAATGCATCTAAGCATGCCATCCGGCCTGATTTACTAAGTTATGTTATGACTTCTTATCAAACCTACAATTAAATCTAAAGAGTGAAATAACTGTCTTTAAAGATCAAGTTCCTGCCTCCATCTGCCTTGCATTGTCTTTACTGCTGTAAATAAATAATCCATGTTCAAACTAATACTTGCAATTATTTACACATTTAAAAGTACTTTATTCTGTACTCCTAGTAATTATGTTTACTTTAGAAAGATTATTTTAATCTCCCTCCCACTCACCTGAAATATTGGGGCAAAAAGGTAGGGGGGTGAGTTGTTATGTCACCTGTTTTTGAGGCTAGTTTGTCACGATGACCTATGACTTTTGTCTCTGGAGTTCCGTTTCTCTGCTTGTGGAACCAAGGAGACACCCGGCATCATCTCATTTTCACTCAAGGTGTAAAACAAATGCTTGAGGGTTCAGTGCTTCTAGTTTATCCTATTTATGAATGTTAAAATAAAATAGAATATCTTCTTTTTCTTTTCTTGCCTCCCCCCACATAATTTTTGTTTTCTTTAAAAATAAGTATATTTAACTTCAGTTGGAAGTCTTTAGGTCCACTTATTTTCTATGTCTTCTAAATCACAAACAAAAAAATTTTGACTCTGAGTATCACAAAACTTGGGATTTTAAGGGATCAAAGATAAAAGTAATGTAATCATCCAACATAGCAAATTTAACCTGTGCAGTTAGATGTTTCTTGGGTAAATAGGCCTTTCTCTTAATTACCTGGGTTTTCTTCACATGACTAATAAACAGTGATGATAATCAACAGTCACTGAGCTTTGTGCTATAAGAAGTGTACTTTGTTAATCATAAAATGTCTTTGAGGAAATAGATTTCTGCTTGTTTCATTTTGCAAAAAAAAATAGTCATCTTTATGCAATACTATTACATTGTCCTTGTCCACATATTGTCTCTTATTTACTTCTTGGAGCTTTGACCATGTCTTATTTATTTGATTTTTAAAAAGTAATATATTAGTTATTTTTATACTTAAGTAATTACTGCTTCACCTTAAGCAATAATGTTTGGGAAGGCATCTATTACAGGCTTAATTTTTTTTTAGTAAACACTAACTTAACATAAACCCCATACTATTGAAATAAAAAAAATGACCATCTACTACTATGTTCAGTTTCTGAGAAGACCCTGGTGGCACCCGTGCTGCAGTGGGGAACTCTGTAATGGGACTTGAAAAAGTAGCTTGATCGTTTTTATTTTTTGGCCGAAAAAATGAGCTCTGTCACAAAGGATGAGAATTTTATGTTCTTTTAACTTTCAAAGACTCTGTATTTTGTTCTTTAACTACACTGAAAAAAAAAAAAAGAAGAAGAAAACTTCCCTCACTTTCATGGGTCTGAAATTTACTTGGCTGTTTGCCCTGAATTATACATACATTAAAAAGATGTGACAGAAAATATTAAGTACTAAAATATTCCAGTTGAAGCAGAAAAGATGAAATGTCATTTCAAGCAAATGAAAAGATTTCACAGTTATTTCAACTGGAGCAGTACTGAAGAGCTCCATGGAGAACAAGGAGTCTTTTAGGCAGAAAGATAGTGGCGTTCAGTTATCAGACAAATACTACTCACGAAACCTAAACTATTTCACAGCAGAAAGAACACATCCCAAAGATGAGATGGAGTTATGGTACTGTATAAGAAATGGCAACAATGACAAAGAAAATTTCTTGGAATAGGCTGATAATTCTAACTGCTGCAGTAAGTTTCATGTTTTCTGACTACAATCTCCAAAACATACCTCTCAATTCAAAGCAGCACCTTTAACTATCCAGATTTTTGTTCTGATATTTCAGATTTATATTAAGTTTCTAATTCTAGAGGCAGTGATTTTATTTACATTTTTGTAACTATTAAAACAATATAATAAATCCTCACTGAATTTTCAATCTTCTATAATTTTATCTACCACATACATTTACTCAGATTTTTTAGAAAAGTAATATATTCAGGTTTCCAAGTAACTTGGAATATTTGCATGCTAAAGGCAAACTTAATATGATTTTCTGTATCTACTATCTGTAATCAAAGCTGTAATATTATGTGCTTATGAAATACATGAAAGAAATTCTCAGTGAAATAGAGATAGCCTCCCAGCTCTTTTGCTTTCTTCTGAAATTCTAACTCACCATACTCTCTTATTATATGCATCATACCCCTAGAATATTGAATTTTCATTGCTTCTCTGTTACATTCAGTTTTTGACTGGTACCCTGATAAATATAATTTTCCTCTGCCCCCAAAGCCTTCCTATTTCTTTATATTATATTCATAGTCATTCTTTCTGAATCAGTTCAAACCTTTATGAACTTTATCATGCCTCCAAATGCAGAAGTTTTTGTTGGCTTTCAATATCTTATGTTGCCATACCATTATGTTCACATCCAGAGACTGCAAAAATTATTTGTGTTGCAATTTTTCTGTTTATATTCCTGGGTCTCTCTTGTGCAGACCAAGGTAGAAATAACATTCATCTTATATCATCCATGTCTGGCATAATTCCTGGCTTATAATGTACATTCTGAAAGGAGGATCAAATAAGTCACACCTACATAATACTATAGAAAGCAGTCAAGGTTTTATTTGCTGAAAACAGAAGTTAGACAGATGGTGTTGATGAAATTTTTGCTTTGCAGTTGAATATTTGGACACCTTAAAAAGTGCATTTGAGAGCAAAAGAAATTACTGCATCTGCTAAATATATTTTTTTAGACAGATTTATCTTGCAGAACTATGGAGAATAAAGTATTGGCATATAACATAAGTGAAGAAATCATGACAATAATACAATTACGAAATGGTGCTGAAGAGCTGAACTTGGGCAAAGACACAGTTAAGAAAGTGCAAAATCTTTTAGAGGTAGAAGAGGATTTGGCGATACTTGGCTGTATTCAAACAGTGATGTATAGAGAGGGGTCTCAGTAACAAGGTTTATTGCCTGAGTGGCATTCATAAAAACTATGAGATGAAAGAGAATAATTTTTTTATATCTACTCTATTCATAGTTCAGGGGATAGAGTGAGGAACATAATTATTTCAGTTTTAAAGGTATTGTCATTGGATTTTTAGAAAATTTAGATAGAGGTATCCCAAAGGTAAGAGTGTCTAGAAATTATGAATGATTCCTGAACAGAATTTAAGGCCTTGGAGATCATAATCAGAAAGATGACTATTTAAAATAGCATTTACCCATGAAATTATGCAGAATTATATAAAAAAGGAGGATAGAACATTAAGGATACAGAAGTAGGGTGAATCTGTACAAAGGGGACTGAGAAGGAAAAAAATCCAAAGAAGGAGAATATTTGGTATTGGGAACAAGGTATATTTTGGAGATTAAAATCGGAAAGAGTAATGGTGAACAGCACCAGATCCAGGCAGGTTAGAATAAGTTAAAACCTATTTCAGAAATATTAGTCGTTTATCTTATTAGAGATTTTTAGATTATGTGGAAGAAAGACAAATTTGGTGTGCATTTTTATATGTAATGAAAAATTAATAAAAACAGCAAAGGATTTCATAGAGATGTACATATAAAAAACACCCATTCAAAATATAAACAAAAATTTAATTCTGTTACTCAGCCTAACAAGAGGAATAGAAAACATAAACTGAAATGATATAAAATGCTAAAGTCAAAATCAAAGACTGTCCTAAAAAAAAATTAAATGATACATTCTCATGGGAGAGGGTGTGTGGCTAATACACTCAGGAGAGAGATGTACCCTGTGTTTGATGCATAATTTTTATTTAATATTTATGTACTATTATATGCTTAGTATTATGCTAATTGAAATACAAAGTTTAAAAATTTAATGACTGTTTGAAAATAAGTTAATATACATGATATAGGAAATAGCAAGCAAGAAAATACAGTAGAAGTGAGTCACAATAGATAGGAAATACATTCCATCAAACTTAAAATATGAAAAAAATTATTGAAATTGTATGACAACTAGATTTTAAAATAAACTAGTTAATTCTCAACTTAACTTAACTTCTTTAAGTTAAAAACTTAACGAAACCTATGTGATCATTTTGTATGTCACAAATAAGTTGTGATTCATTAACAATAAAATGTTAAATAACATTATGGTGAAAAAATAAATTTATTTCCCTCACCACACAGAACAATAAAATTCTAGATGAGTTAAAGTCTTTAAAATTAGACCAAACAACAATTTGAAATATCTAAGAGTAAATCTAAGGAGGAAAGTTGCAATGTCAATATGATCATTAATGGATTTTTTTGTAGCAATGAATTTTATTTATTTAGTCAGTCATTCATTCCATAGCCTTTATTGATGGCCTACTGTTTACAGGAATTTGGTTCATAGATGGGGGTATAATAATAAACAAAACTCATAATGTCCATAAATCTCTAGGAGTACAGAGGAAGAATACCTATAACATATTGGGAAATCTGGGAGTGGGGAGGATTACAGATTATATTCCAGAGAAAACGATTCATTAGCTGAGGCCCAAAAGATGATTTTTTAGAGGTATAAGATAATTTGAGGGAAAGAAAACTTTAGAAACATGAAAAACAATATGTGAAATGTTACAGATGTAAAAGGCATATTGGGGGAAATTAGAGTTACTTGAGTATAGCTAAATGAGAAGATAATAGGATATGTCAGAAGAATTAAGGGCTGTGAAAAATTTTTTCAGGAGCTTAGACTGCATTTTAAGGCTAATGGGAATCACTGATTGATTGAAGTAGGCTGATACAATCATAAGAAAGAAATTATATCAGTAAAGATAAACAGTGAGAATGGATGACTCAGTAATTTACAGGATGTGGAGGATAAAGGGAAGGGGAAATTGAGAGTAACATCTTTGGATATGAGATGCGGCAGACTTATTTGGGGTATACAGTATGTTAATTTGATACATTTATATATTGTAATGTTATTGCCATTTTAGATTAGCATCTTTATCATAATTAGCACCTCTATCACCTTATATAATTGTCATTTATTTTTAGTGGCTGAAATAACTAAGTTCTAGTCCCTTAGCAAGTTTGATGATTATAATGCAATCCTGTTGTCTATATTCTCTATACTGTGAATCAGACCCCTAAAACTTATTTACTCCTTGTTGTGCATACCCTTAAACACCATTTGCCCTATCCCCTACTCCTTATCCCCTGGTGACTGCTATTTTATTCTCTGCTTTTACAAGTTTGGCTTTTTTTTAGGTATCACACATACATATCATACATTATTTATCTTTCTCTGTCTGACTAATCTCACTTAGCAAAATGTGGTCAAGGTTCACCATTTATCCCCCTTATACTCTCTTCCACCTTGATCTATTTTTAATTTTTCAGAGAATCTTCATGTTATTCTCTAAGTAGCTGAACCAATTTACATTCCCACCAACAGTGTACAAGTATTTTCTCCACATTCTCGCTAATACTTACCTCATCATGTTGATAATAGCCACTTTAATAGGTATGAGGTGATATCTATTTCTACTTTTGATCTACATTTCACTGATAGTTAATATTGAGCATCTTTTTATGTACACATCAGCCCTTTGGATGTACTTTTGAATAACATCTTTTAGTTTCTCTGCCCATTTTTAATTTTTTTTTTGTTATCGAGATGTATGAACTATTTATGTATTTTGTATATTAACCCCTTATCTAAGAAATGGTTTACAGTTCTTTTCTTATAGACTGTAGATTGTGTTTTCATTTTGTTAAATTTTTTTGATATGCAGAGATTTTTAAGTTTGATGTAGTCCCACTTGTCTCACTTTACTTTTGTTATCTGCACTTTTGATGTTATATTCATAAAATCACTGGTAAGGCCAATGTCCTGAAGATTTTCCCTATATTTTCTTTTAGGAATTTTACAGTTTAAAGTCATTTGCTGAAGCTCTAATTCATATTTAGTTGATTTTTGTGAATGGTGTAAAATAGGTGTCATTTTATTCTTCCGTATGTGGATAACCAGTTTTCCTAGCAACATTTGTTAAAGAGATTGTCCATTCCTCATTGTATATTCTTGGCACCCTGTTGCAGATCAGTTGACTACATATATATGGGGTTTGTTTCTAGGCTTCCTACTCTGTTCCATTACTCCACATGTCTGGTCTTCATGGTCATACCATACATTCTGTATATATTTTTTTAAATCCTAAAGTATGATGGCTTGGGCTTTCCTTTCCTTTCTCAAGGGTGATTTAGCTATTCATGGTTTTATGTGGTTCCATGAGAATTGTAGAATTATATTTCTATTTCTGTAAAAAATTCCATTGAGTTTTTTATAGAGAGTGCCTTGAATATGTACATTGCTTTGAGTAATATGAACATTTAATAATATTAACTCTTCCAGTTAATAAATGTAGTTTATCTTTATATTTGTTTGTGTCTTAATTTCTTTTATAAATTTTTATAGTTTTCAATATACAAGTCTCCCACTTCCTTAGCTAAATTACTAAATATTTTATTCTTTTTGGTGCTCTTAGGTAGAAAATGGTATTTTCTACCAAATTTCTTTTTCACATAGTTCATTGTACTGTATAGAAATGCAACTGATTTTTGTATCCTGCAAATTTACTGAATTTGTTTATAGTTCTAACAGTTTATCAATATAGTTCTTATTTTTCTATTTATAAGATCATGTTATCAACAAATAGGGACACTTTTACTTCTTCCTTTCAAATTTTGATGCTTTCTATATCTGTTTTCTTGCTTAAGTGGTTTGGCGAGCACTCCCAGTACTATGTTGAATAGAAGTGGTGAGATTGACCATACTTGCCTTTTTCTAATCTTCAAGGAAAGCTTTCATTTTTTTCATCACTGAGTATAATGTTAGCTGTGGTTTTGTCATATATGACCTTTACTATATTAGGTGTGCTCCATTTAAGATATGTTTTAAAAATCCAAGGGATTATGTCAATAGGCAATTGGAGACAAGTAAAAATTAAAGACTATGGTTACAAATTTTGGAGCCATCAGCATATATTTAAATAGGACTAGATGAGGTCACCTACAAAATAGAAGACATAAGATGATAAGAGAAGCAAAGAGGGTCACTTCTGATAATGCTAAATTATAAGTAATTTGAACCAAACCTCCTGTTGATATCAATTTAAAAAAACAGACAAAATAATTATAAAAAGCTGCTTGAAGTTAAGGGAAAGCTAAGAAGTAAATGAAGAATTATGGGAACATGACCAAAAGTAAATGAAAATGTAAATGCAATAAGTCACAAATTATGAAATAAAGCTAAAGTGGTACTTAAAATAAAAATTATAACACTAATCTCCTATATTAGAAAAGAAGAAAGGTTTCAAGTTAATTACTTTAACTTACAAATGAAGAAATAGAAAAAAATCAAATAAACCTAAAGTAAATAAAGGAAACAATAAAAATCAAAGTGGAAATTACTAAAACAGGAAACTGAAAAAATGAGACATTTAATATTTTTGACATTCTAAAAACTGACTTTTTGAGAATATTAATAAAATTAATCAGCCTGCAGTATCTCAATAAGACCAGTGACATCACTACTAATTCTGGACACAGTAAAAGGATGATAGAGAAATACACAAAACAACATTATGCCGATTATTTTGACAACTTAGATAAAATTAATACATTCTTTGAATGACTAAAAATTTCCAAAATTCAGTCAAGGAGAAAGAGATTATTCCACAATGGGCACAATTCAATTTGTAGTTAAAAATTTTTTTCCACAATAAAAATTCCAGAGTCACATCACTAATAGTAGATAAAGGTTGCTTAAAGGAATTACTTGGGTTGTAAACTCATCCTAAGTGGCTGCAAGCTTTTGTAAGCAGGCCATTGTGAATAGTATTAAAACTAATCATGATCTCACCTTTAAGTGGAACACAATCAACAAAAGAAAAAAGCAAACAACATATAACCAGAGACATTGAAATTAAGAATACTCTAACAATAGCCAGAGGGAAGGGGGCAGGGGATATTGGGGAGGAGGGTTTTCAGGAACTACTATAAAGGACACATGGACAAAACCAAGGGGGAGGATAGAAGGAAGGGAGGGAGGTGGGTTTGGCTGAGTGGGGAGAGTGGTGGGGGAAAAATGCAGACGACTATAATTAAACAACAGTAAAGTAATTCAAAAAATAAATAAAAATAAAATATATTTATAAAAACTTTTTAAACAACAACTAATCTGTTATGATGAGTAAAGATAAAGGACTGTTTCATGCTTACCCTGGGAGAGGAAACTGTCCTGTTCCCTCTGTGATGGATAAGTAGAATCCACTTACTGAAGAAGTAGAAACATCACAGATACTCCAACTCTAAATTGGGTGTGTGATGGTAAGGTGACACATCTCATTAATGTTGCTGACCTTGACCATGATAGATGTGATGCAGCCAGCTACCTGCTTCTACACCAATTTTGAGATTTTTGTATAACCTTGCTAATAAATGCCAAAAAGTATTTAAGAGGCAATGATTAATTTACTAGTTTAATTTATCTGAGAAAAAATGATAGCAGGTGATGGGAGTGGTTATTGTTTAGCCAGTGGAGATATTAGACAACTATTTAAAAATACAATAAAAATGGAAAAAATACTAATTGTATTGCCAGTAGAAAATACATGATCAAAACTTGGAACATGGAGAAATGCTTCTTTTCAGTCCAGCTGACTTAGATCTGGCAGCTATAACAAATTACTATAGACTGGGTGGCTTAGACAAGAAAGATTTATTTTTCCTATTCTGGTGGCTAGAACATCCAAGATCAAGGTTCCTGGTTTGCGGCTGTTTGTCTTCTTGCTGCACCCTGTCACTGTGGAAAGAGAGAGAAGGCACAGCTTTTGGGTCTTCTTAAAAGAGCATGAGCACTAATCGCATCACCAGGGCTCTGCTCTCATGATCTAATTACCTTGCAAAGGCCCCATCTCCAAATATCATATTGGGGATTAGGGTTTGAACACATGAATTGGAAAGGGATACAAATATTAAATCCATAATAGTCTACCCATTCCCCGCAAAATGACACACACTTCTTAAACTAGACCATTAAATTAACTTTATATATCCAAAGCTTATATAAATTTAAATCCTATTTTAAGAGTTACAATTTAGCACAAAAAATACTAGAACATGGTGCTGAATTTACTCTGCCAGATAAAGAAATAGAATGTAAAAATGATTGACAAAAAATGTTATGACCTGTTCACCCAACCTCCAGCTGGAATGCAAAGCCTTTCACAAGTGCATGAGTAAGATGGTCTGGGAATAGTGTGGATATTTCTTGGGACTACTAGTTGGCAGTGATCCCACAGGAAAGGGAGAGAAACCTAGAATGCAGATAGAGGGTGGAGAGTGCCTGTAACTGAGCTGCAGATTGGAAAATAAGACTGGAGAACAGAGCCGAGGCTCCGTTGCCCTGATCTGAATGTGAAATCGGAATTCTAATTACGCATGAAAGGGATGCTGTCTAGTTTTAACTGGGCATGCTGGATGGGAAACTTTGTATTGCCCAAACACTTTTCTGTAGGAAAATTGAACAATATAGAGTTCCAAAAGTATGAGAACATTGTTCTCATTAAAGGAATTATTGAAGTGTGGCATTAAATTCCACTCACTTCTGAAATGTGCCCATCGCTTTTGAGCACATAACAAGGTGATTCTCTTTATTGCTTAAACATAACCAATCTAGTCCAGACTGTACAAGAAGTGTCAAAGGTGATCAGTATGCCATAAAAGACTTGGCCTGTGCCTTGTTTTTCATACCTATTTAGGATCTAGTGTGAGACTATTTGCATTTTGTTGTGAAATAATTTTCAATCTATATTTATAGCTTTTCCATAGGGGTATTTAAGCACATTGACATGCATCATAATTTAATGTAGTGGCATGTGAATTTGATAGCCATTGGGAGTAGTTGGTTCCTTGGTTTGATGATATCATAATAGTCGCCTCCTTGGATGAAGGAAGCAGATGAATTTGTCTTCCATATTGACATGTAGTAGCTGGCTGAGAAACATAGCTCAACTAGATGGTTGCCCCAGTGTGTGAAGTTTGGAGGAATTATATTGCCTGGAGAAAACAGAGATGCCTCTCAAACTGTGGAAAATAAATGGCTATCTTTACTGACCCTGCTGCTAAATGGGAAGCCTAAAAACAGGTGGTTTTCTGTGACACCACATTCCCCACTTAAGAGTTTTGTTAGTCCTAATTCACAAAGACACCTGAAAAAGAGAAACAGAATTTGAATGGAGGCCTGTGTAAAACCAAACACTAAAAGACCAACTTGAACCTTCTAACCAGATTGCAGGCTGGCTTAAGAGTGTCTGCAAGTGAGATGTGCTACTGGAGCCTTTGGCAGAAACTGAATATTGTACTTGATAGAGATCACTAGGATTTGGACTCACACGCTGCAGAGCATCTCAGAAGCTGGAGAGGCAGTTTTTAGATCTTTTCAGACTATTGCCAGCTTGTTACTGGGGGCATGGGTGAAAAGTGCCCCTAACGATGAATGATAGCGGACAGTCCTGGGACCAGAAATGGAAATTTCATGTCCTGGGTAATGTCAGAGAAGGGTGGAGAAAGAGTAGTTCAGCAGAATTCACTGACAAAATGGACATATTTTATTCCACAACATATGATAAGGAGAAATTCAGGAGATGGGACCACATACATGAACATCTTACTTGACTCCTTCCAAGGCCAATGACAGATCTCTTGGTGGACTTGCCTACCTCTCCACCTGCCCGTTACCTGTTGCTCTATGCATTGACGCCAAGATGTAGTTTGTTTAGATGGGAATTCCAAAATCTGGAATTGAATCACAGTGGGAAGTTGGCCACAATATATCCTACAGGTGGTAAAATTTTGGTGAAAACGAATAGGTAAATCTGCAAAATAGGCAGAACTGAGATTTATTTATTTAGGGCTAGAAGTGGATATTGACTGGAAATATTACTATATTATTCTAGGCTTTGCTTATTTGAAAAATAAGCAATTTCAGAGAATACAAGGGAAGCTTAGAAACAAGCAATTGATAATTTGGGTCTATGTGGGTATATTTCCTCAAAGGAAGGTTTATACTTCACTGCCACGAATGTTCAAAAATTAGGTAGAGAACAAAACAACAAAAGCATCACATACCATCTAACCCTCAGGGCAGTGTTCTTACTGGAAATTAGAATCTGCAATTAAGATATCTGCTACTTAAAATTTAGGATAGGAATTTATTTATTGGTAAGTCTATGAAGTTTTAACTTCGTACAAACACTTAAAAATCTACTTCCACACCAACTTTAAATGTAGCTCTTTCTTTTTGTTAGAGTGTAACAAAGTCTAGTTTGAGTAAAGTTAAATATCAACATACCCTCTGACTCAGCAATTTTGTTCTCATAGAAGCTCAAACACACACGCCCAACTCATCATATTCGGGAAGGATCTTCACAGCATTATTTACAACAGTTCAAACCTGGAAGCAAGGAAGGTTTCCACTAACAGCAGAATGGATAAATACATTTTGTACAGACATAACTGAATTCAATAAAACATTGAGTAATGACACCTATAACTCTGTGGGACAAAATAGATATATCTCATAATAGTGAGGGAAGCCTGGAACAAAATAATACAGATTGTATGATTTCCGTGTAAATAAAATTTAGAAAGAGACAAAGCACATTTATATAGTTACAGTTCAGGATAGGGTTTAACTTTGGATGAACTCGGGTCTATTGGCAGAGTGCATGGATGGAAAGCTAGATCTTAATATATTCTATTTCTCACCCAATTTTGCATAGCTGGCTGGTGGCAGAATGGTGATTTGGACTTGGGCCAACTAAATATAAAATTTCCATTTGATCCACTACATAACAATGTTTTCACATTAAAAGTCTTTCATATATCATTAAATTTTCTGCTGTGTACTTCCTCTATTGCTGGTCAACGTATTTCTCTTTCCAAATGTTGTTAGCCAAACAAAAGTATATTTCTGGTTACCTATTTCTGTTTAACAAACTGTTCTAAAGTGCAATATATAAAGCAAAAATATGTAATCATCACTCCTGATTTTGTGTTTTGACGAGGTTCAGCTGAGCTGTGTTTCACTGGGAGTTGTGTGTGTTTCAGACAAAAGTTGGGTGAAACTGAAGTAATCTGAATGTTTAATTAGATAATTTGATTTGCAAAATGGTTTCTTTCCTTATTGGTCTGGTGACTGGGCTGGGATATCTTCAGGGGAACAAAAAATTTCCTTAATTTATAAAATCCTACAGAATTCATATAATCCATTTGAAAGATTTTATTCCACACCAACTTTAAATGTAGCTCTTTCTTTTTGTTAGAGTGTAACAAAGTCTAGTTTGAGTATAACATTTAATCAGCTGGCCTTGTGCATTGCAGTTTTAGGTACAAAAGAAAGAACATTTTGTCATCATTTGAAAAAAGGTCACTTGTCTCATAGGTTGATTTTCTGTTGTTTGGACATTTTCTTATATTCAAGCATTGTCACATCTGACCTTTAGCTTAGCAGTCACTTTTGTCCTTTTGCTTTTACTGTTTCACTAAATACCTTTTAAAAGTAAAATAGGAGCATATTGCAGAAGCTGGTGCATTTAGGGAACTGTAGCAATACAGATGCAAGGTAAAAAATAAAGGCTAAAGAAAAATAAATGAATATGTACGGCTACAATTTCTAAGTGATTCCCGATGGCAGAAAGAATAAAAACAAAGCTCAATGATTGTTTCTTCCTGATCCTTGTGTTCATCATTTCATGGGTCGTTGTTTATTTTTTGGAAATGAACTGCAGTGTTTTTAAAACCCTTGATAGGAAAAGAAAGCTGAGAGGAGAATCTTCCTGTGTATAGTTACTACTGCACGCAAGTAGTTAATTCTTGCTTCTCAAGGGTAGAATCTGCTCAAAAGTCTGGGTAGACATATTTCACATATCTCAACTTTCACAAAAGGGAGAGAAAGAGTGACTAACATTTACCAGCAGACAGATAGATGTCGGAACAAACATTAGACACAAAACTAAGTAGATAAAATGGGCCTTAATATCTAGACTTTTGAACCACTAAAATACTTTATGAAAGCTTGGCCTCTGAATAAGCAAATAAAAGGTAGATGGGAGAAAGCCAGTGTATGGGATCTATGTAAAAGTTTTTTTTTTCCTCTTTTCTTTTTTTTTTATTGATTATGCCATTACAGTTCTCCCATTTCCCCCTTCATTCCCCTCCACCCTGCAAACCCCCTCCCACCCACACTCCCCCTCTTTAGTTCATGTCCATGTATCGTAAGTTCTTTAGCTTCTATATTTCCCACACTACTCTTGCCCTCTCCTTGTCTATTTTCTCCCGACCGTCTATGCTATTTATTCTCTGTACCTTCTCCCCACCCTCTCCTCCCACTCCCCTGTTGCTAACCTTCCATGTGACCTCCATTTCTGTGGCTCTGCTCCTGTTTTAGGTGACCACTTAGTCTGCTTTTGTTTTAGGTGTGGATGTTAATAACTGTGCATTTGCTGTCCTTTTACTGTTCATATTTTTATCTTCTTTTTCTTAGGTAAGTCCCTTTAACATTTCATATAGTAAGGGCTTGGTGATGATGAACTCCTTG